>WYDF02095338.1:0-10780 GCA_009867245.2 Adranes taylori | reverse complement strand
TCTGACCGGGGGCCCCTTCCGGCTGGGGGCCCGTGGCATTTTGCCGACTTGCCACCCTGTAGTTACGCCACTGAGAATATTAGAGACTCTTCATTTAATAAATTTTAAAATCGCTTGTTCTATTTATTTAGCAACAAAGTAGCATAAAGAATAAATGTCCCGTTTGCGATCACATTTAACTATTGATTGATTGATTTCCTTGAATTTAAATATATTTATTCTAAGCATACCAAACTCAAATATAAACATGTATGTATATAAAAAGGAGCGTTTTGAATTCATACAGACCACACAAAATCGACTCTGATTTAAGAAAAATATTCGTTAGTATATATTATTCTCTCAATGCTGTTTCTGTTCTTATAATTTATACTACACAATATCGCAATTATATTGGATATACGAGGCCTTATAGAGACAAGATCTGAACTAAATGAGATGGAAAAGCAGTTAAAAGTTAGATTCGTTTTTAGTAATGAGGAAGCAACAAACTTACTTTCCCAGCTTCCTTACCCTAGACGTTTGTGGAATATGCAATCCACTGCAGCTGCCGAATGTACACTCTTGAATTTTTCCATGAGGAAGACTTGAATTTTAGTTAATTTTTTATTATAAATGTAACGCTAGTAGGTTTTATTTAACATATTTTAATAAGCCAAATGGCATTAGATAAAACAACAACATTCAAACAGCATGGACATGAACCGTGAGGATAGGCCATCCAGATTAAACTATCTGATAAACATTTAAATTAAGGTAAAATTCGAAAAGATTTTCAAACATTGAGCAAATGCAAATTATCAGAATCATTAAAAGAATTTATGTCTCTTTCAAATTTTGTCGCATTCTAGTACAACCTGACATATCAGTTACATCTGAAAATATCACCATTGAAACATCATTCAACATTAAGAGCAGCTATCCACAAACTTACAAATCTTTTACATCCCAGATACGATTCTTACAACACTATCACATTTATTACAAATAAAATGGTGTCAGTATGCTGTGTTACAGCCAGTACCTCCAAATGCTGATTAACTGATAGAAAATTTTATAAACAGATTTATGTATTTATTCAACATATCCATTCCAGGTTGGATAACAGCTCCTTCTTCAAACGCACAAACAAAAACAAAGTAACTGCACTGAGAGTTGATAGCAACTGCCAACGAATTTCAGGCATATTCATCGCGAATGGACAACTTAAATGCAAGAAATAAATGATCTATGGTTCACCCAGAAAAGAAGTGAAGGGATTCCACAGTCAGGTCCTATGCGATAGATGAAGAAATATGTTCAATATTGAGATCTTGGGATTTACCCAAAAAAGAAGTGAATCAATGGCTCGAGTCAGACAGAGTCGACGTGGGTTACCAGATCCTTTCAGATGAAGACATCGTGGATTATGTTATTGCGCCTGAAGATAAAGAAATCGATTTCGATGGTTCAGAAGGTGACAATCGGTTTTCCAACACAGACCAATATGAAGAAGCTAGAATGGCTAGGTACCATCTATCAAATTCATCACTTGTATTGAAAAATAGTATTGAAATTTCAGAGCAATAGCAGACTCAAAATCAGAAAAGCCAATTAAACAGACAAAGCTTACGGACTATTTTTCGAAAGGATTTCGGAATTCAAATCAGAATTTATATAAAGATTTCATTTTCAATTTAAATCAAAATTTCATTTTCAATTTAAATCAAAAATAAATGTTCAATTTCAATCAAATATGTATTCAATTTCTTATTTCAATATATTAGAAATGGTGATTGTTTTAAGTTAAAAATACGATTGTTTCAAGAACTTAAATATAAATTTATAAATTCAAGTCTAAGTTCAACTCTTTTTTACTATGAAAAAATATAAACTCGCTTAACCGTCTTTTTGTTTTTCCGTCATCCTATCGGTTGCCTGACGGATAACCGAGTTTCTACTGTATATATAATTAATTGTGTACTTATAACAATAATAGAGAACAGCAACTTTCTTTCCCGTTCCCTGAGAACTCATGCGATGAGCGTTTTATGTTACAAACAATCAGAATAAAAGCAGTATGGTAGTCAAAAGCATAATTACGATCCTGCTTTAATAAGATCAAATCCTGTAACAACTCAAAGAAGAAAAACCAGTTTTTTGAGGTTAGTATTAAAATAGATTATACGGAGGATCAGAAAATATGGAAATGAATTATTTAATTTTAGCCATTTTGGCATTTTAGTATAGATAGTATATAGTAACGTTCTGTTTTTAATAATAAGGAAGTGTTAATTTTAATATAAATGAAAAACAATATTAAAAATTTATTAACTTTATAAGAAGCATAACTCTTCATTAAAAATTAAAATAAATTTACACAAACAGCTAATAAATACATCAAAATATAAGTAAAATCTGTAGCTATTATTTATAGTCGAATAAAATGTGGTTTAATATAATGAGTTCACAACTTGAAATCTTTCAAATTTAGACACGATTATTCCATTCAATAAATTAATATTTAAATACAATCAGATACAAAACACAATGGCATAGAAATCAATCATTCACTCGATAAATAAAACAATGTGGGTGTTTTCTTTATATGGGCAAAAGAATATTAATAAAGTAGAAAAAAAATCATAATTGTATTTATGCTTCAATATTTAGATTTCAAGCTACACGTTTTTAGATGTCTTAAGTTTTTAAGTAAAATCCGATTTAGGATATAACGAAATCAATTATTCATCACATTTTTTGGACTGAAATAATTGAAAGCAAATCTCTGCATTTCTTATTTTCCGAAGTAAATTTATTAAGGACTGCGACATCATAAATTATATTATAATTATGCAATATTGTCACATTTATTTTTGTGACTTAATAGTTAAAACCCAACCAATCCAACCAAAATCAAAAGTAATAATTAGGTTACGGCGTAGTAAGAATTAATAAATTATTATTTGGGGGTTTTAGAATATACATAAACTAATCCAATTCCTAAATAAACAAAAATCATTAGAACTCTTGCTTGAATAAAGCCAAAGAATCAATCTTACCAAAGCAAACACAGCGCATGAATTAAATTTACATTCTTTAAATAAAACGCATTAAGATTTTAAACACTGTACTGATCTACAAAAGCAAACAATTCACAATACAATAATTTATTACACAAATTACGATAACTAAAGGGGGTTCATGAATTTTGGTGAATAATAAAACAAATCTGATGTTTGTAAATTACATAAATGTAAATTAAAATACAACAGAGTTTTTGTCCCAGTCGAAAATAAATAAAATATTGACTAAACAGCATTTTATTAATCATAATTTGGGAATTAGTAATAAAGAATTGGTTGACCCACAACATAACAAAATATAATTCGGTTCCGCTTTATTAAATTAGCATACACGCTTATCTGCCATCTATAAGGTTGGAAATGTAACTTTATTTTCAATACGAAGGTAAATATAAAATCTAGTTGACTAATTATTATTCACGTCTAATATAGTGATTGACTGCAGGTAAAGAAAAATGATCGGATATTGGACAACTATGTATTTATTGATCGAAAATTTGATTACATCTGTCGGCGTTTCGACCTCACATCGAGACCATCTTCAGGACTACAAAAAACCAACAAAAACTATTAACATCTAACTTTCAGATTGGCTATGTTCTGAAACAATCAACGTTGTGCTATTGACTAAACTTTACATATCAAATTGTGGACATTTTTTTTCACACTGGTTTACAGACATTAAGTAGCTTTTTCACAAAGTTTACCAATGTTTTATGATCTTTAATACTTCATTCAATAGATTTGAAATCAGCTAGACACGCCAGTAATTTAGATGCTCTCAACAGCTGATAAGGTCAGTTGAAGTTCACAGTTGTTGAAGTTATCTTAGTTCTGCTCACAATAAATAAAATATATTGGATTAGCATTGGTAATAAAGTTTAATTCTTTTAGTTTTGTATCAATTAGTTATATATAGTTGATGAGGGCTTAATGTCCAGAATTTGATATGTAAATTTTAGTCAATAGCACAACGTTGATTGTGTCAGCCAATCTGAAAGTTAGATGTTAATAGTTTTTGTTGGTTTTTGCTGACGTCCTCTATGATAGGTCGAAACGTTGACAGATGTAATCAAATTTTCGATCAATAAATACATAGTTATCCAATATCCAATCATTTTTCTTTACCAATAAAATCTAGTAATCAACATCGAAGTAAAAGTTAACTGTTTGTTAGCTTGTTTTCAAATGAAAATTAGTTACATTGAAAATAAAATTATTTACTAAATAAAAGATTTAAAATAAATCAATGTCTACTCACATCTGTATATCTGCCATTTTCTCAAACAAAAAAAAACGTACGAGCAATAATACGCGAATTGAACTAAACATTTTTTGGATTGAACTAACTCAAATCTATAAAAAAAATTATACATACCTCTCTATTGGATTTTGTCTTTTAATCTTTCGTCTCGGCTTATGTCGATACATTTTGTACCGATCTTCGGCACAAATTTGCAGAAATTAGTTTCATCTATGCATCTAACTCCTATCTAATAAAAAGCCTATCACACAAATTATTTTTCTATGTTCTCTGTCTAATACATGGACGCAAAACTTGTTCGGGTACGAAAAACTACTTTCTTTCACGTATTAGTTCTAGTCCTGACAACTCAACTTATAAGCCACTGTAATTTGTCTCTTTTTGTTTTAGAATTAATAATATATTTACTAAAGTTGCTGGAAGTTTTGAAGGCGATATTACATTTATTCTGTATTAAATATTTTGCAATTTTATAAGTAGGTGTGTCAAAATATGTAAGCGTTTTGTAAGTGCCTGATATATCTTTTGTGTGTGGATGTATGAGACTGAGGGCTTTTTTGAGGTTTTTTTGGATTAAAATATTATCTACCATACTATCTTCAAACCCATTGTTTTTTGCTATAGTTTTTATTCTATTTAATTCAGTATTATAATGATATTTGTTATGTGGAATGTTGATGAGTCTATGGATCATTGAGTGACAGGCCGCTAATTTGTGGGCTTTGGGGTGCATTGAAGTATTGTGTATTGTTGAGTCAGTATGGGTTGGTTTGTGGTAAATATTAAAATCGTGTTCGTTGTAGTTTCTCGTAATTGTGAGGTCTAGAAAATTGATTGATTTGTTATTTTCTGTTTCAATTGTGAATTCGATATTTTGGTCAATGCTGTTGATGTAATTTAGGAATTGTTGGGATTGTCGTTTTGCAACTTTCCACGAAATTAAAACGTCGCCAACATATCTATGCCAAAAAGTTAACTTTATCTTTTGGAGAATAATGTTTTCTAAATAATTCATATAAATGTCAGCTAGAAGCGGTGATAAAGGGGATCCCAAGGAGAGGCCATTTTTCCGAAAATAATATTTACCCTCATAAGAGAAATAGTTCTGTTCTAAACATATAAACATTGAAGAGATTATTTCGAGGATAACTGTTGGGTTTTTACGTTTATCTTTTAAAAGATTTTCAATAATAGGTATCATCTTGTTGACAAAGATACTAGGAAAGAGATTTTTTACATCAAAAGAAATTAATAAACTATTTTTATCTAAACTTATATTCTTGATTTTATTAACAAATTCGTAGCTATTTTTGACTGAATGGCTTTATTTGACATTCATTTCTTTACTGTGGTTTAAGATAATTTTGTGGCCAAATTTTGGAACGCGGCGTTTTTATATGAGCAGGGTGGTCTAATCGGGTTGTTTTCTTTATGGATTTTTAGAAAACCTCCAAAATTAGTATTGCAGTTATCTCCTCCAAATGCAATGCACAAAGTTCGAAGATAGTCAGTGCACAATTTACAAAAAATAGAGCGCTATTTGACACAAGAATGTATTCTTACTGTTAAACATTACTTCAAAAATGGTATAAGTTTGACTGCCACGATTCGCAAATTCCGCCCAATTTTTGTAAGACAAAATGTTCCAAGTGCATCAACTGTGAAGAGAATAATTGATTGAAAAATACAAGATGTCTGGGTCGATTACTGATGTCAAACCATCGACAAGTATTGATCTAAATCGTTCAGCAAAAACATCTCTACTGTTCAACGGAATGTAGGCGAGAGACCAAAAATATGCATTCCGCGTCGTACTCCGGAAATGAATATTTCAAGTGCACTATGCAGTGTATTTCGAAAAGAGATTTGCGTCTTCAGGCCTAGAATCCAACTCACTCAACAATTCAAGCCGACAGACCATGCAGAGCGAAGGGAATTCGTCAATTGGGCTATTGAACTAGAGCAAGTAGACTGAGTTTTCCAACCAAATCATTTTGATGAGGCCCATGGCTTCGTATAATTGCTACAAGCATAATTGCTATATTTGGAGTGAGAAGAACCCACATATGTTGAAGAAAATGCATCCCAAACGTGTCACTGTTTGGTGTGGATTTTGATCTGAAGGCATCATTGGACAATTTGTTTTTAGCAGACGCTGACGGAAATGCACAAACAGTCAACGGCAAACAGTATCGGGAGATGATAATCCAGTTTTTTCTGCCTCAAATAGATGGTATAAGTATCGAAGACATGTGGTTTCAACAGGACGGTGCGATGCCACTTACCATACATCACAAGAAACAATGACATTATTACACGAGACATTCCCTGGTCATGTAATTTCCCGTTTGGGCGACCAAAATTGGCCGTCTAGATCATGGGATTTAACATCTTTGGACTTCTTTCTCTGGACTTCTTTTGCAAATGTGGCATCAAAAGCAAGGAGGACATATATCAGTTGTGTTGTTCCATACATAACTTCCACATGTCTACTTTATGATTAAATAGAAATTTCGGTATTTTCTCAAACAACAAAAACTGTGTTTTACTTAAAATTTTATTTTTCCGCTCTTATTGAGGTTCCGTTTATATTAAACATAATTAATTATTGTGATAGTAAAGATGACGGAAAACTTTTAGCTTAATAGTATAACGAAGCTTAAAAGAAGTACAAATTGTAACAACGTTAAAAATAATGGTATGTGAAATTACCTATTTAAAGAAACGAGGTAAGGCGAAAACAGCAAAGTCAAATTTCGAAAGGAATACTTATTTCGACTAGCGAAAGCCAGTGTGACGTGTACTTGACCTTTATTTTCATTCCCCAAACTTCCATTTATTAAATGTATGTTTTGTCTAACAAATTATTTTAAAATGAGAATTAAATAGGTATTTGAATTTCTAGACGGCAAATATCTGCACCTGGTTTTCTCATGTTATGAAAAGTAATAATTAACTCTAGTCACGTCAAAAATAAATAATAAATTTAACCAATTAAACTCATTATTTCAATTAAAATATATTCAAATAAAATAAATAAACAAATATTATACGGGGTGAGCCGAAATTTTTAGACAAAACTATTAATGCAGTATAAAATATTATTAAAATATGTTTTATTTTTGACTCCCAGAAAGTACAAACTCCATGAAATTACATAGGTCTGACTCCCTTCTTTCATATACTGAAAATCAGAAGTTTTACTATTGATCTATGGATTTAATATTGACAATGTTAGCGTATAATTGCTGTAATTTGCGTAAAATTACAGCATAGAGACGTAGGCCTACCGTTGTACGGCAATATTTGCCCTTCCATTTACAATTTTACCGTCCTTAGTAAAAAGTAAACATTTCGTGTAAACAAATATGTATTTAGTAGTCATTTTTGATGACAAATCATTCACAAATTTAGATGACGGGATCAATAGAGGTGAAATCCTAATTCCGCTCAAAACTTCTGTCACACTTACATATTAAAAATATTCGGATCGTTTAGTTGAACTTCTTCCGAAATTAGATATTGGGTACAACACTACCAATAAGCTGCAATAGTATTCACTTATAGATCTCATAAAATATTTTCTCATATAACTTTTCTCACATTTAGTACTGTTAAACCTTTATTAATATTTATATACAGTAGAGTCTCACTCATCCGACCTGTTGTCCGACATTCCGTCATATCCGACGTCTCCCGCAAGAAAAAGCAAAGAGACAACGAGAAAATGCGCCACTTGTTAGCAAGCATCTAGTTTTTATCTTCATTGGGTATACCGCCACCACAGAGGTTGCGCGACAGACTGTACACACTATAATTCGCACGTGCACGTTTCTCCAGCCTTTGTCTCAAGTGTCATTCACCCATAACCTCACTTCGCTCTGACATAGCTCAGTGTAGTGCAAATCGGTCTACTAACTGCTGATTCTGTTTTGTGGAGTTGTTATTGTATTTTTATTGAGTACAACAACTGTTACTGTCGTGTGTTAAGTTGTTGTTATTACTGTGTTATTGTATTTATTACTATACATTACATACTGTATTATTACGCTATTATGGCAACGAAAAGAACAAAGGTTATTGTATCGATGCAACAAAATTTGAGGTAATCAAAAGACTGGACAAAGGGGAGACAATGTAAAAGGTTGCTGATGACTATAGCGCCGGACGGGTAATTGTAGGAGATTGGAAAAAGAAACGATTTGAAATAGAAAACTAGTGTTCTTCCAAAGTCACTGAAAGTGCACTAGAGGAGAGAAAAACAATGAAAAACTGTGAATATGAACAGGTAAATCAGACGTTGTACTTATGGTTTATCCAGTTCAGAGGCAAAGGTGTGCCTATTTCTGGGCCTATCCTGCAGGAAAAAGCATTGCATTTTCGAAATGAATTAAATGAAGGTGACGCAGAATTCACGGCAAGTGTTGGGTGGCCCGAGAGGTGGAAAAAGCGTTAAGGAATCCGCCAGTTAAATATTTGTGGGGAAAACCTATCCTCAAATGTTGAAGATATTAATGAATTTCGTAAAAAAATTAATCTTTTTATTGAAAATGAAAGCCTTATAGACGAACAAATTTTCAACTGTGAGACAGGGGTTAAGCCCAGTCTCATCACAGTTAAGTGGCTAACTTAATTTTAAGTTGTTTTCCTAGTAAGAGCCTTGCAGCCAGAACAGAAAAATCAGCCCCTGGCTATATTGTAGCAAAGAAAGAGTAACAATTCTTGTTTTCAGTAATGCATCAGTGAACCATAAAATGGATTTTGCAATGATCGGGAAAGCAAAAAATCCACGAGCATTCAAAACAATTGCAGGAAATGCGCTTCCTTTAAAGTATTACAATCAGAAAAGTGCGTGGATGAGCAGCGAAATTTTCAAAGAATGGTTTTTAAGGAATTTGTTGTTTCGACAGAAAAATATGTGAAAAAAAATCTTCCAAGAACACCCGTATTATTGTTAGACAACGCCCTAACGTAACTGAGTGCAGATGAGGTTCAAGATAGCGACATCAAGGTGATGTTTCTACCAGGGTGTTTTGTAAACACTTAAAAGAAATTACCGAAGGAAACTACTATCGGCATTGATGGTGCGCAAGTTGATGTGATGACTAAATTGAAAGTCTTTAAAGTAAAGGAGGTAGCTTATTGGGTTGCAAGGGCCTGGGTTGAAGCAAATGCTTCAACAATTGCTAAATCAAGGAATAAGTTGTTAAAAGAAACTGGAACTGAAGATGAGGAAGATCCAAAACATACTGAAGAAAACATTCTTCCTTTAGTACAACGCATTCCTGGATGTGATGAAGCGACTGTAGAAGAAGTTGAATATTGGTTGAAGGAAGACAATGAGTACGCTATAACAGACGATGGAAATTGTTCTCGTAAAAAATGATAGCAACGACATTGACGATGGAGAACCTGCAGTCAATCTTCCAAAAGTATCCCATGAATATGCAGTAAAGGCCTAGAAGTCGCCATGGCAAACGTTGAGCATTAAGAAGAAAGTACGGGGATCAATATAATGATGCTCAAAAGATGGCGGGACTTGGCAGCAAGAAAACGGCAATCATCGTCGAAACAGACGAAGATCTCAACATTTTTTTCATCTTCATAAAGAATGTACATACAAAACTTTTAACACCAGCAAAATCTTAATCCAAGCCCTTGTAGCCCTATACATTAGCAACTTAAACATGAAAAATTTGTAAAACTTTAAGTACGCTTTTCTTTTACCCGGTTCTTTAACCTTTCCCTATTATCCGACATTTTCACTTACACGTCATGGCGACCCGTTTATGTCGGATAAGCCAGACTCTACTGTATTTAATCTAGGTGACAACGAAGAATTTTTAAGATATTGTAGGCTATATTTATGAAACCGTTGACCTTAGATCCATCATGTTAGGAAAGAGCATCGAGATACATAATATAAAAAAATACACAGCGTGTTACTAAAAAGTTAAAAAAATGTATTGCTCACAATTGACTCAGTATATTTAATTACTCAAATTGCCAAAATTGAAGTCGCTTCGTGTTGTCTATGTTTGGATAGACTGTTTATGCAACTGTATATAGTCAATTCTTTTATTTACAAAAAATTGTTTGAAATTGAACAGCACTTTTTTGACACATTCTTAAAAAACTATCTAACAAAATTTAATTGAATCGTTTATCCAGAAAAATCGCACAGAAAGAAGTTATTATGAATGACACATATATAAATGCCAACAACGCATAAGTTTACACATCTTTTTCAAAATCAAATGCAGTATACTTATATATAAACGTTTAGCTTCGTCTGTCCGTCTGTCTGGAACGCTTACTTATATAGGGTACATCAAATCGGGTACACAACCACAAGGGATGTGGTTGTGCAGTCAACGATGGTGTCGCATGGAACACTGCGTTGGTGTAGATGGTGTAGAACTGGAGTAGAACGGGCCAATCAACATGAATC
>WYDF02095327.1:0-10781 GCA_009867245.2 Adranes taylori | reverse complement strand
TAATGAATAACGTTATCTTTATGACTTTTACCTTTATGTAACAATCTTTCCTCATAGAACTAAAATTGGACAATATCGTTCTGACAACTATCCAAAGCCAAATATTTTTCAAACTTTTACTTTAATTGATGAGACACGATCACACGATCCTCGTCGCCAATTTATGATATGAGTTTTCTTATTAAGCGTGGGTTATTGACTATATATAAATTAGATGCAGCATAATTTTAACAAATATTTAATATACCATCAAACTTTGTACATTTATATTACATCAATAATAATTACAAAAAAACTTATAACTCTAGGCAACCGATCATTACCTACTAAGTATATTTAAAATATACTACACAAAATTTGGAAAATATTTAAAAATGGGATAATAAATATGCACAGCTCTTAAAAAATAATTATGATTAGGCATATTGCTATACGTATTTTTATGTTATTACTTATAATTAATATTTTTTTCTATATTCTTATGTGTACTGTCTAAATTTCTCATTTTCATGCATTGTATACAGTTCAATGTACATGTTGTTTAGTATATTGCTACTATTTGAATTATTATACGTAAATAAACCCAAAAAAGGGATTTTATTGATATTAAATGGAAATAACAATTATAATCAGTAAATTAGTGTATAAAATATTGATCATGAATGAAATATGAATTAAAGAAAAACGACTTGCTTGTAACTGAAACAATAATATGGGAGATTGAAAACCGTAAATTATGTGAATCGAATATAATAATTTATGACCTGGACGAACCATGAGGTTCTGTCAGAGAAAGACATGCAAATGATTTGGAAGTACTGAAGTCGTTTTATCGAATATCGAAATAGGCGACACATCAAATATTAAAACGTTCAGACTTGGAAAATATGTCGTAGGTAAACGTAGACCACTAAAAGTTAAACTTCAAAATAGTGTTCCTGTTATAAACATCTTGAAAAATAAGGTCACTCTTCTAAACTCATATGCAGAAATTGGAAGACTCAACACCATCAAATAGTCAGTGATCAAACGGTCTTCCAGTGATCAAACGGTCTTCCAAAGAAATTACTATAAGAGAGTTAAAGATGAGCTAGCAAATTTTAAATCAAACGGTATCAATAACAAGACCATTAAATTTATACGGGGAAGTTCCCACAATAGTCGATACGAACAACACTAACTAGTATTCCTAACCAACTATCAGTATACTATCAAAATACGGGAGGACTAAGAACCAAGCTTCATGAATTTTACACGTCAGTATTAGGAGGATTATGATATATTATGCATTACAGAGTCGTGGCTGCATTGCGGTATTATTTCCAGTGAACTCATTGATGGCACATATGTGGTATACAGGGGCGACCGCTCGTCAGAGACAAGCCAAACGAAGC
Organism: Adranes taylori; assembly: GCA_009867245.2. Classification (NCBI taxonomy): domain Eukaryota; kingdom Metazoa; phylum Arthropoda; class Insecta; order Coleoptera; family Staphylinidae; genus Adranes; species Adranes taylori. The sequence goes on along the minus strand of WYDF02095327.1, from coordinate 9,387 downwards.
GACGAGGAGGTATATTTGTTGCCGTAAAAAGGAAATATCCATCCATGTTAATTCAGGTTGACACATGTGAACGAGAAGAAGTTTGGATAGAAATTGGTGATCATAAGCAGTTTTTCAACATATGTGTTTCTTATTTTCCTACAAACAGTCCTCAACAAATATACAAGAATCACTTAGCGGTAGTGAGAAATATCACCCAGATGAATCCGAATGACGGGATTTTATTGGTGGACGACTATAATCTTCCGACCATAGATTGGAGTGTTGATGATGAGGTGATGGGCGATCCCTCAAATATTGACGGAGAAACTCCAACAATAATCTGCGACAATTTTGGTGCTCTGAGTTTTAATCAGTTTAATAATATTCGTAACTCCAATAACATACGGCTAAACTCGAGGTTAATAAGTGTTTTAGAAATTACATTACACATGCTGAAAACAATATTCTGAAAGATCCTAAGTATTTCTGGAAGTATGTCAGATCTAAGAAAACCGAATACAATGGAATTCCTAACAATGTGATTAATTTTAAATTGAAGACTGAAGCATCAAACATTACTGATATTGTCAATATGTTTCAGGATTATTTTCTTACTGAATATAAGAACTCATCCAAGTCGCATGGCCAGAATCATATGTATCAACCCATCACGTGTCGGACTTGCAAGTAACATGTGAGGATATATTTACAAATCTAAGTTACATGCACGCGCCCGACATTATTCCGCCGTTGTTTCTGAAGCATTGTTCACTTAGTTTGTGAGTACCTATTCACATTTTATTTCAAAGATCTTTGAACGAGAGTAATCTGCCATCCTGCTGGAAAAAATCTTTTGTTATTCTGATTTACAAATCGCAAGGAAGAATATTTAATATGAGAATATTTATCCAAACTTTTTAAACATCATATAATTGAACAACAATATGGATTTGTCGCTGGTAGATCAACAGAAACAAATTTGTTTTCATATACTAACTATATTTTTGATAGGATGGAAGGTGTTTCCACGGTTCATTCGGTTTATACCGACTTTAGAAAAGCATTCGACCGGGTTCAGCATGGTATTCTTATCGACAAATTGGTGGACATAGGAATAAGCGGTACATTGCTTCATTGATTGTCGTCTTTCATCAAAAGCAGGACCCAGCAAGTAAAAATCTTTGAATATTTATCTAATGCAGCTCCTATTCCTTCGGGGGTCCCACAAGGGTCCCATCTAGGACCATTACTCTTTTTGTTTTTTATAAATGACATAGGGTTATATTTCAAATAAAACTTCTTGTTATACCCGGATGACTTGAAAATATATAATAAAAGCTCTACTTTAGCTGATTTCCACAACTTGCAATGAGATGTAGAATCTCTGGAAGCATGGTGCCATATCAATAACATGGAATTAAACATCGAGAAGTGTAAGGCCATAACTTTTTCTAGAAAACCGTCTAATTCAGATGACACCAAGTTTGTTTATAGCATTAACAAGAATTCTCTATAAGAAGTTGAAAGCATCAAATATCTGGGCATTATATTTGACTCTAAGCTAATATTTAATCTACAGATCTATTTGGTTATTGCACGTGGTTTGCGTATGTTGGGTTTTGTTAAACGTCAAACTTGTGCTTTTTATAATATCAGATGTATAGTAATGTTATTTCGGCTTACGTCCGGTCAATATTGGATTACTGTTCATTGATATGGTCACCTAAATATAATACACACATTAACAGAATTGAAAATGTTCAAAAGAAATTTATTAAATATCTCTGCTATAAATCAAATATAGTATTCCATAACGATGACTATACGAACTTGTTGAAAATATTTTGGTTTCACTATGCTGAAAGTCCGTCGTAAAGACTATGAATTATCCTTTATGTATAAAATTATAAATATCAATAAAAGTGCCAGTAAGAGATGTGAGGAACCAGACTTTATTTAGTTGTTCCTTTCACAGAACTAATTACGGTCATAACTCTCCGCTGAACTCCCAAATAAATTCGTTGAATATATTTTACTACACAAATGATTTAATTGTTATTCCATATAAACGCTTTTTGAATGATGTCAGACGTTACCTGGACGGTTTAGCAGGGAGATGGTAGACTATGATGTGGTTTTGGTTTTGTTAGTTTTAGACTTGTAATATCTTACAACATATTGTGTTACTAAACTGCTTGTTTATACTTACAGTTTAAGAAAATAGCATTGTATTATACTCTATTCTTAACCCTTAATTAGTCTATAATAGTATTATATTATATTTGTATTAAGTTGTACAACATCTTTTACTTATATAACTATAATCATCTAGGATGTGGCTTTAGTTCAGTTTTAGACCTGAAATATTTTACAACTTATTGTTCTACTATTCTGCTTTGTTTATACAGTATAGTTTAGGAAAATGGCTTTGTATTATACTCTAATCTTAACCCTTAAATATTACTCTATAATAGTAGTATATTATTCTCTACTAGAACATAAGCATTAGTCTGTTATAATTGTACGACATTTTTTACTTATATAAATAACTCTGTAATCTGCAATTAGTAAAAAAAATTTTTTGTAAATGGTAAATTCCGTAAATAAATAAATCAATAAATCAAAATCAATCAATCATTATTTAATTGCACTCTTTTAGGCAAACGTATTGTTTTCAAGAAAAGAACGAACTTATAAATGATTATAATGATCGTTTAATTAGAAAAGCATGTACATGGTATAATAAACATTTACCAGACGAAAAGTTTGTTCTTCTAACAAATGACGGAAGAAATCTGGAACTCGCCAAAGCAGAACAAATCACAGCATACACGAGTACGTTGTTTTAAATATTAGATATATGAAGTTATATTATAGAGATAAAATGTTGTACCATCAAATATGGTATGAATCAAATTAAATATGGAACACTCATCTGATATTGTGATGCGTTTTTATTGGGCAGTCTAAATTAGAGTTGTTTCCTCGAAACTTTGATTTTAATTTGTATCTATTTTTGATTCAACATAATGTTAAAATTTAATTACATATAATGATTGCTGTTTATATTATATTTCAATAATTATAAACAATTCTCGTTTGTTTTGCTGCATTTTTAGTTCAGGAATATGTGAAAGGTATATCACAAGCACCTCATTTACAAGACAAATTGGCAAAAAAAGATATTGAATCATTTGTGGACGCCGAGGACTTTTATCCAACACATTTATCTTTGTTGCACTTATTACAAGGACTTAAAGAAGGCAAATTGTATCAAGGAACTTTTAGAGCGTCAAGATATAATTTTCTTGAGGGTACCGTATCTATAGATGCTTTTCAAGATGACGTAAGTTGTTTTATTTAGTTTTCTTCCAATGTGAAGTACCAAATATATTTTATAATGAATTTTAAATCTTTTGTGGTTGGTTTTCGTAATCGCGTTAAGTTGTTTTAAGTAGCGCTAAATAGTGTCTGCGAAACTTATTTCCTTTAGCCAAACAAGCCGTTATTCAAATTTTTAAAGCACGTGTTTCTTCTGTTATCTGTATAATATTTTTTTCTGCATATTTGTCATACAGCTGTTTTATTTGTAGACAATATTTTTGATTAATTTTCTTTTTATTTTTAATACTTATAACTTTTCTATTGCCTTTACCTTCAGTTATGCCATCTAATTTATGTCTATGGGCGTAAGTTATCAGATTTACGAAACTTTGTTTCGCCAAAGACTTGTACTCTCTCAGTCCGAAAATGTGGTATATATTAGGGAAACAAAAATTCGACTGTTTCTTTACAAATACGTTCTGATGTGAAATTATTTACTCCTATATATAATTAAATATTATTATTAATTTTAGTTCAGTTAAATAATGTTGAACTATTAACTTAATTTTATTTACACAATATAACTAAATAATTTTAGTAACCCAATATAAATAAATTTAGTTGAATATGATTTAGCTTTGTCCATCACTTCTTCTGAACATATGTCATTTTCAGTTAATCGACTCTCACGACGACATTTCGTCTTATTCATATGAGCAATTTTATAGGAGTTTCCCCCTCCTGCCAGCATAATTGATTCCATACACGTTAAAATAATACAGAGTTAAATAAAATCTAAATGTAGAAAGTTTAAATTAGGACTGTAATTGATGGTTGTGACTTAAAATGAATATTCCAACCATTAGTAGAACCTGCAACAACCAAATCTTCATCCTTATCAGAAAAATGTGGTTTTGCATTATCTTTCTGTACGTAAAATGTTTTGTTTTTATATTCTTTTGAAAAGTGTTCGTATGTCTGCCCATTTATGTCTTTCCATTTAACACTCGAAAGTTATCAAAGAACTGTAATTTTTTCATTTTCGCACAATCCCAAATCGAGCACCTTAGATACTATTTAACTTTTCAGAACAATATTTCGCATATACAAAAAATATTTTGATTTTTATAGAATAGCTTCCCTATACAAAAAATGAATCAAAGAATAGAAAATTCCTTAAATATATTTTTTAAACATGTGTTATTTAAAAAAATTCTGCGGGTCGGATAAAACATTTAACCGGGCAGCATCTGGCTCGCAAGTCTAGAGTGTCCATATCCGCATTACATCGTTCTTCTAGGTAATAGTACAAGGAAGACGTGGCTTAAATAGATCAATTGATGGTGATACTGTGGCTGTAGAAATATTACAAAAATCGGAATGGGTATCGCCAAGTGAAATCGTTCTAGAAGATGAAAGCTTGGCAGATACCGGTGTAAATGAAATCATTGAAAAAGAAGAACAACTTCAGGGCACTGTAGTAAATAAAACAGAAATTAAGCCCACTGGAAGAATAGTTGGCATCATAAAAAGAAAATGGCGTCAGTATTGTGGTATATTGCAGGAAGGCCCATCGGAAAATGTATATCAATTATTCGTACCTGCTGAAACACGTATTCCGAAAGTGCGTATAGAGACTCGTCAAGCCGAGTTTCTAAAAACGCAGAAGATTATTGTTGCTATTGATAATTGGCCAAGACATTCCAGATATCCCAATGTAAGAATTAATAACAAATATATAACACTAAGGTAAATAGGCAATTTTATATTGTTTTAGGGACATTTTGTGAGAGCTTTGGGTAAAATAGGTGATCAAGCGACTGAAAATGAAGTTATATTGTTAGAACATGATGTACCTCACAGTCATTTCTCTGAAGAAGTTTTAAGATGCTTACCGAAACTTCCTTGGCTTATTACAGAAGAGGTAGGAAAAACATTTAATCTTAAAGTGAAAATAGCCTGTCAGACAATATTTTTTATTTCATTTTTTAAATTTGATTACCCTTCTAATTATGTTGTATCTAAATGTATGAAACGATAATTTTTCATGACTATCATGTATATTTTTGAAATATAAATTGTTTTATTTCAGGATAAACGCAGACGTGAAGATTTACGTGATCTCTATATTTGTTCAGTGGATCCTCCAGGCTGTACAGATATTGATGATGCTTTACACTGCAGATCTGTGTCTAACGGGAATTACGAGATTGGTGTACATATCGCTGACGTATCTCATTTCATAAGACCTGGCACCGCCATTGATAAAGAAGCATCCTCACGTGCGACTACTGTCTATCTCGTTAATAATCGCATAGATATGGTAAGTTTTAAGTTTATTTTTAAGTTACAAAATATGCTTGCAAGTGGTAATTTACAATAAATTTGATGATTGTAATAGATTAAAATAAGTATATGTTAAGTGTATTTAAGGAATACCGTAATAACTTAGCATAGGAATCCAGTTTAGGAACCAAAAACAGCTGTCTAGCTGCTATGATGGTCCCATTCTTGTATCTAATTTCCAATGACGTCTTTGTAATAATTTTTGTCTGTACAGTCAAAATGTATTTATTATTTTTCTAAATCGATGTATGCAGTAATACAATTGATGTCTTCATCTATTTGATTACATTTGTTTGCGCTCTGTCGTATTGTGCTATTATTTTAGATGCAAAATAAGCTCCTGCTGTTCTAGTTATGAATGTTTCTCCTTATTTTTCTTCATTTTTATTCCATTGTTTTGCTTATTTCTTGTCAATTTGTATATTATATATATTAGTAGTGATTGTTCGATGTTACGCAATGTCTTTACTTTTGCTAATCCTGTAGGTTTATATATTTTATTTGTCGGATATATTGTTTCCATGTTGTACAGTGATTTTATTATTCTGTTTTGTTGTATTCTATGTATCGTATCTAAGGATGTTTCTTCTGCAATCCCCCAAGCACTAATTTGATATTTCTGTGCGTGATAAATCATTTTTCTCCTGGCTTGTGTTAATAAACTTCCACATCTGCACAGTACTCCCGTCAGTACAATTATTTTCTTTTTAACGTGTTCGATTTATTTCTTCCAACTAAGTTTGTTGTGTATCCAAATTCTCAAGTATTTATATTCTTCTACTTTTTGTGAGTTTGTTTTATCTATTTGGAGATTTATCAGCTGCTTGTTGTTGTTTTTATTCGCACATATCATGTATTTCCTTTTTTTCTTGCTTATTTTGAAATTACATATTATATTCTGTCCATGTACTGAAGGTGTCCAAATTTTGTTGTAACTTGTTTCGTATATCCTGTAATTTGTTACTCGTCAGAAGTAAAACTGCATCATCTGCGTATGTAAAATAACTTGTATTTAACATCAGGTCGTTTAGATCTTGTATATTGTCGCATTTAAAATTGACGACATGGAATTAAGCTAGGTTTCACAGACTCTTTACATTATAAAAACCACCCAATTTCTCAAGGGATCACAGATATTATAAACTTTAGTTAGAGCAAGGTTTTTCTAATTAAATTGGGCGTAACTATAAAGAAATAAAAGTACATTTCGTTATTTATTTAAGGGATGAATTAAATCATACGCTACTCAAGTTTTTAATTATTTAATAAACACCCTTGCTTCATTAAAACTCTGGAGCAGCTTTAAATAAGCAAGTACGGTCCATGCCTTTTGTAGTAACATAATTATAGTAAACGCTAAAAGAAATTAAATCACCAGTAAGTTTAAATAATCTAATGTCAAACAAAAATACACTAATTCTTCAAAAGAATTTAGTTTTAATAAATAATAATTAAACGCATCTTAAATGTTTTAAATTAATTCACATCTCTATTCTAACAGAAAAGGTGCAAAGCGCAATAACGATTCATTTAGTTATAAAGATTTGCTAATAGTGATACCTGAATTATTCTAAACAATTCTTGTCAAAGCTTATATATTCTCGTGTCGAAAAATTTGGCTCCACTGCAGACAAAAAGGCTATGTTCTGCCACTTTGCGACAAATATAAGCTATCTTTTCCTAACTAATTCACTATCTATTTTCTATCTTCCTTTAAATTCTAGAAGAAAGTTGGAACTTTTCCTCGTAACGTTCAGCAAGCCTAACGGACTTTACACGAAAAGCAAAATTTTTCTTTCTGACTATATATAATGTTCTATTTATAGAATATATTTTATAAATCAACATTGAAATGAATCTAATTGCCATTCCTTCCTAATTGCCTTTGATTAATTACATAATTAATCATTACAATGTTGTCCGCGGTTCCCCTACCTCTAGCAAACCCATTCATGATAGAATCCCTTTCGCCTTCACCTCCTTTTCCAACCTTTTATTCACGATCCTCGCATACATTCTGTACAGCCCATCCATAATTGTATACCCCTATAACACTCACACTCTCTTTCTCACCTCTCTTGTGCACCGACACAATTTCACCTTTCTTCCATTCATCTGACACACTCACGCTCCCTATCCAAATACTGTTCAATCCTCTAGTCAATGCACATACTCCCTCTTCATTCAAGCACTCCCATACATCTACCGGAATCCTCCCCCTCTCCATACATCCTCCCCCTCTCTTCATCTTACTGATTTTCATGCTCACCCCCCTAATTTCTTCAATTTTCATATCCTCTCCACCCTCCAGATCCCCTTACCATTCACTTTTCCTCCTTCATTTCTCCCCTTTTTACTAACCTTACCACTTCATTCACTATACCCCCTATATCACTCATTCTTGTCCAATCAACCTCATTCATACTCCTCACCATCTTCTCATTCTCTCATTCCATACATACACTCCATTATCATTTATTTCCGTCTTTCCATGTACTTACTTCCGCACACTCCCTCCAACACATCCTCCACTCAGTTTCTACCGGAAAGTGGGCAGACTCTATCCTCTCACCAATAACCATTCTTTCTATCCACTCACTACCAATCTCATCCTTCACCACATAGTACACCACATTCGACATTCATAACCTTATCCATAGACTTTCTCTCTACTAACCCTTGCTCACAATCTAGAACTCCCACCCCCCCCTTTTTTTCACGAAACCTCACATTAAAATCCCTATATATTACTTACGCGTCCCGCTCTTTCTTTATTCCACTCTATCCCACAAATTTACACAACTTATTTAGAAATTTCCCCCATTCCTTGTTAACATATATTGCCACCACTAACATTCTTTTATTTCCTATCTCAATTTTTCTAGTGCACATCCCCTCTCATTCTCCACCTTCAACGTTCCACTCACTTATTCCTCTTCTCACCCCTGTCAATATTCATCCACAAGCCCGCCCCATTTTACTTCTCGTCTTTGCTCCCTGCATTTTCCATTTATGTCCCTCTGGCAACATACTTACCATCTCTTCCTATCCTTCCTCTTCCACCCATGTCTCGCTTAAACACACCACATCAAAGGACTTCAAAAACCTTATTAATTCACCTACGCCTACTTTTCCCCTTAACCCAGTTATATTCTAATTCAACATTCACACCTTTACTGCGCTCATTATCTCTCCATACTCCTGTCCTTCCCTCTCATTTCTCTCAACGCTATGTCCTCCCATATCCCTAATCCTCCTCTCCTTTCCCTCTTCACATCCTCGCATTTCTCCCTTCCTCCTTTCTTTCCTTATTCCCCCCCCCCCTCCGGTCATTCCCATTTCTACTTTATTTTTTCCTCCCTTTCTTATTCCCCTTAGCACTTCTCGTCACAAAACTTTCTCCTTTTAATGCATCCTTGCTCGTTATGTTCCTCGAGTCACGCACTTCCTTTATCCTATCTTTCTCACCACTTTTACAACCCCCTACGCTCACAACACAACATTCTTATCAGAACACAACATTCTTAGCGGTGTACCACAGGGATCTGTTCTTGGACCTCTGCTCTTTCTGGGCTACATCAGTGACATTTTCAGACAGATGTACAGTAGAATTAGTCATTTTGCGGACGATACGAAGATTATTGGGTATCCGGATGATCCTACTGATAACACGCAGGGAATCCTGCACAAGATTTACGACTGGACGCCTTTTGCCATTAAATGCTGGTAAATATA
>WYDF02095316.1:0-10781 GCA_009867245.2 Adranes taylori | reverse complement strand
GCGAATATGAACCAAAAATTTGTAAAACTTTTAAGCATTCATTTAAATGTACACATATGTGTCAGTATCCCTGAAGAAGTTAAAAAAATTTTCAAATAAGAAATGTAGAGCATCAAATCTTGTATCAAATTTCACACAAATAATATTTTTAGTCTTGTCGAGCAATGTGTCCAGTTGTTTAAATATTCAAAATGGCACCTCTCCCGTTCCTACTTATAGTTGACGGGCTGTATGCCTTAACGATATTAGTAAATAAGGTTCGGTTTTTTGAACCTTTAAGGTGCACGGTAACCAGAAAAAAACGCACAAGATCAAAGCGCACATCGAAGAATGCTCACATCGTTTAAAAGCGCATTTTTATAAATACTCAGTGATAAAAACGAACAGTGAAATATGTTTTAGTCCTAATTGCATGTGTGTGGGGTTCTCATAACATTGTTTACTTTTCATTTTTCATAGTCTATCATCGGAATGACTCTGAAATTAATATTCATTGTCAAAAATTTTGTTCTATTACATTTAGTCAAAAGTTCCTATCATGCAATAGACCTAAAACAAGATTAGGGAGGAAGATTCTCTGGCGCCACCACAAATAATTAATGAAAGGAGTATAACTCAATTCAGGTAGCTTTTATATTGTATATTTTTATATAAGATTGGTTAATATACACTTTAAACGATCAAATACATCGGTATTTCGGTTTCAAGTTAGAATTTTAAAGTATATATAGAATTCAGAATATTAGAACATATTTGATTGTTTTGCATATTCTAAATATGCCAAACGATCCTTTATGCACTTTGATTCTTGTTCTTGTGCATTATGCCATTCTCGAAACCACGTGCGCAATATTTTTTAGTGTAAACCGCTGTTTTTGTACGTAAAAATAGCGATTGAATTTTAGAACTTCAAGACAGAATTATTTCAGACTTTATTAATTCTGGGTTTAGGCAATGTGGGAATCTACAACATATTTATATTATACAACATGAATATATTTATACTTAATGAATTACAATAGGTTACCTGTTTATGCTTACGTAAAATACTTGGCCGATTGCGATTGCTTATCATTTGTATCTTTGAGTTTGGATCTAGTATGTTTCATTCCTGGGACCACTTCTGGTGATATTGGTTTAATTATTTATTACCGATCAGTACATTGGAAGTTAGTATTGCTAGCTAATACAGTCTGCTGTGAAACTTGGGTAACTGAAATGTAATATGGTTCTGAATCTTGTTTTGTACTTACCGGTTTTAATATCTGGTGTTTAGATAAACTGCATTGATGTGAATTAACAATTCAGTTAATTATTCTTGTCAATTCTTCATTGAATAAAGGTATTCATTACCTTTGTTATTGAATAATTGTTTGTATTTCTAGGTTACTAGTGTTATTGTAAGATTGTGTGAAGTCGGACAGTATAAGCAGTCAGGTTTTTCACCGACTCGCTCCGTAAATGAGGAATGGAAAATTCGAGATGCAAATTATGACATACATTGACTAGTTGTGTAGTTTCTTGTTTCTTAAAAATTAATCCTTTTCAAGGGTTATATTGTAGTCATCGTGGTCAATTTTTGTAAAGCTTGGACGCCATACTCTTAGCTCCTCGCAAATTCTTAATATCGAAGTATAATAACAGTTTGAGTAAATAATTATTTAAAAAAATGGGTTTAGGGGTCGTATTTAAGTTCAACATCGCCCTAGATCGTGTTTGTAAGTTTATTGGCGACACTCATAGGGCTGAATCAGAGGCTATTGTCCTGTTGCGGGTCGTATGGTAAAGAATTGTCTTTTGTCGTCTTTCGCCACATGAAAATGTATTGAAACCTGCCTTTGAAACAAGGAATGATATGCAGAATGGTTGAGAAACATAGTTGCTACCGCTAGAAATGTCATGGGAGATGTTTTATGTCATCTGAACAACGATATATTACCACATGTGCCGAAGCTATCATCACTCGCAAAAAAATTACAATTTCATAAAAACGAGGTCATTTACCTAACCCAGGTTCAGTACATTTTGATATTCCGAAACAGTACAAGCAATTGGTTCTTTATGATACTGGAAAATATGATCCCGATAGGATTCTGGCATTAGGTGACAAAGAATTAATTTTCGAATTAAGATAAGGTATAATATTAGGAGATGGTACGTTTGATAGTAAAGTTTTGTCTATTGTTTAAGTACTATATGCTTGGTACGCCAAAGTTGGTAATTCCTCTCCACTTTGCATTTATTTCTTGCTACAAAGGAAAAACTCTAACACTTATATCAGAATGTTCGATATTTTAAAATTAGTAATTCTAAACTTAATACCTAAAAGGATTTTGTTAGATTTTGAAACAGCATGCTTGCATTCTGCAAGTATGGCTTTTCTGAAGTTAAGGGATGTTATTTTCATCTATGTCAGAGTAATATTAGGAAAGTTCCAAATGTTGGCTTCAAACTTCAATATGAGACTAACATTGTTGTTAAAATTAGAATCATTACCTGCACTGACATTTCGTATAGATGATGTTCGAAATGTTTCTGATCAACTACCTGCTAGATTTGCGGACGAAGAATGCTTTAATGAAATACTTACGTATTTCTCTTCGAAATATATAGAAGGTGCAGCAGGTAGAAATCCTCAGTTTCCGATACATGTGTGTGACCTTTACGATGGAGCTCTTAAGAAATCCCCAAAGACCACCAATTGCTGTGAAAGAATTCATAACGCCCTAAATTCGCTACTACACTGGAGACATCCAAGTATTTGGGCCCTATTTCAGGGGTTAAAAAGAGAGTTGGTTTCCACAAACTGATTTTACCAGATGCTCACGTAGATCGATTAGAATTCATGAAACGAAAATATTACCATCTTCATTCTGTCATAGCTGATGACATATAAGATCACTTTAAGATACATGATAAGGTGCAATACTGTCGGTCATGGGCCTATACGGCGAAAGGTGCCGACAACAAATAAACACAGAAGAAGAAGAAGAAGATAAGGTGCAATATTTGCGAAGGTTAGCAAATTTACAATGAACTCTAATTTCATTATTGCTATTGTCAGTTTAATCTTGTTATAATCAGTATTTTTACAAAAAGTAAATATAATTTTATACCTAATTATGTTTTGTTTTATTATTTATGTTTATTTAAAAACAGAAGAAGAAGAATAATTTAGTACCTCCATTCATAGCGGATTTCAGGGTAATCGGATTTTCGATATAAATATTCTAGGTTTTTACATGAAACAAATATAATAACAATTTATGAAGGTCCTAATTTTATTACCATAAATATTTATTGAATATTTCATAATCGTCTTGATTTAAATCATCAACATGATTAATAAATATAAAATAAACCAAAGTTATAACAACAGCACACCCTGTTGTTATATTAAAACATTTTTCACTATGCGTATTTAGTGCTATGTGTATTAATCTCTATGCGTATTTGGTCGGTGTGGGTATTCTTTGTTTTGCCCTCTTATCTGTGTGAGCATTTGTCACTGTGCGCTATTTTCTGTGAGGTATTATCACGTATCACGTATGATTGTGCGCTTTTTCTGTTCGCTTTTTTCGTGTGCGCTTTTGTCATAGAACCCTTGTATATAGAGTGGTGCTAATGTGACGTAGACAGGGTTGTCGTTGTTGATATATAAAATTTGTTATAGGGGAGCCTATATGCGTCAAGTTGTTCGCTAAGTAAATTACACTATTTTGCTAGGTGTTTTTTTAGTCTACTTGTTTGTCTTCTAAAATATCTAATTTTATATAACATCATAAATAATTCCGTCATATTACATATTCAGAATAAAAGTAAAAAAGTAGATATTTTAAAACACATAGAGTAGAGTGGGACAAACGTCCGCGTGGGACATTAGTCTTTGCTGAGCCAGCTACACAATCTGGTAACCCTGTCATACCGTAATCTTGGACAGCAGAGTGATGTCCGCCAATGTTTTTATGACAATTTCTGTGTTGTTATTATAATTGTTATTATAATGAGTTATTTATAATTTTTTTATACTTGTATATAATTTTCACAAACTAGTTCATAAGATATTATACAATAACCGGTGATTATTGTATAATATCTTATGACAAATATCGTCATAACCTACAATACATGACGATATAATAAACACATGGAAACTGTATGGGTCTTTTGATAGTAGAACTGAACGGTAAATTTGAAATTTGGTTTAGTGTATGGGGCATAAGTCACATTTTCATACAGGGCAATAATACGCGCGTACTTTTGTCCCACGTTTTAAGATTTTTGCCCCATACGATTTAAGATTTTCGCTCACATGGTATTTGTGGTTGGTTTAATTAAAATTTTCTCTTTTGCAGGAACTATAAAAGAAAGTCTGCAAGAAAATTGTGCACAGAGGAAATGCTGCAAATGGCCAGAGCTCAGATAGCTGATGGTACCTCTATTCGGACAGCTGTTAATAATATAGGCATTCATGGGTCCACTTTGCGAAGAAGGTTGAAATTCTGGACATGGTGCAGTATAATTTGGTATCATACGTCAGTATTTACACATGAAATGGAAAGGATGCTGGTTTAGCACTCTAAAGAATTGGACAATAAGTTTTATGGACTCACATTTAAAATTTTGAGGAGAATCGCGTACGAGTATGCCACGTAAATAATTTTGAACATCCATTTAATCCAATTACAAAGTTAGCTGGTAGGGTCTGGGCATAGAAATTTATAAAAAAAATATACTCTCTCTTTAAGAACACCAAATCCAACTAGTTTGGCCAGGCTAATAGGCTTCAATAAATCCCAAATCGATGCTTTTTTTCAAATCTAACCAATCTTTACACAAAATATAAATTTCCTACGGGTTCTATATACAACATGGATGAAAGTGGAATATCTACTGTGCCAAATAAGGTGTCCAAAGATGTCATTAGTAAAAGAAAAAATTGGTGGCAAATACATCATATTCTGGGCTCGGTGAAACAATGACCATTGCAGGTGCATGAGTGGTGCAGGAAATATTGTCGCCGCCGCTTTGATATTCCCTCGTAAGCGAATGAAGAATGAACTTATGGATGGAGCTCCGCCCCAATCTATAGGTCTTATCTCAGAATCAGGATATATGAACACCACTTTGTTTTTAGACTGGTTAAAACATTTTCAAGCCCATGTGAGAGCTGATGCTGAGCATCCTGTGCTCTTGATCTTGGACAACCATTCATCCCATATATCAGTAGAGAAAATTTTATTTTGTAGAGAAAGTTTCATATATTTGCTGAGAACCTCACCGATGTTATTTTAAACCACTAAAAACATTTTACGTGGATGAATGCGATCGTTGGTTAATCAACAATCCCGGAAGAAATATAACTCATTTCCAGAAAATATTGGGGTGAGTCTATGGACGTTGTTCTACAATGTATGAAGGAATCAAAGCATTCGAATCCTGCGGGATTTATCCGTTAAATAAGGATGTGTTTACTGAGGAAGATTTTCTACCTTCAACTGTCACCGACCAAAATGTCAGCTTTCAAGTACCCCAGCAGTAGGAATTTCAATTGGTGAACTTTATCACACACCTTCTACGTCTACAGCCAGCCCAAAAAGTAAGCTAGTTTCTCCGACAGAAATTATTTCGCTTCTAAGAAGATCTAAATATCAAACAAAAAAGCGGGGCCAAAAATCTGAAATACTGTCCGGCACATAGTTTATAGAAAAGCTTGAGGCAGAACGTGCAGAAAAACCTTCGGGAAGAAAATTTGCAAGTCAAGAAAGTTAGTAAGAGAGAAATCAGGACCAACAAGAAAATGAATGATTGCAAAAATCTAAAACTATCTTCTATTATTCATTCGTGTCCTGCATGCCCCGAAAAATATACTGATCCGCCCCATTGATGGAGCAAAATTCCTATTTTGGATTTTTTATATTTCTAAATTTTCTTTTGTATTTTTTGTTCTTTCAGAGCCAAATATTTATAATTTTCATACTTAAATGATTGTATTAACATGCCATAGAGTAAAGTGTTTTTTCGTACATATTTGTTATTTTTATAATTATTTAAACCTTAGGTGCGTCCTTTTGCCCCATGTTACTCTACAAATTAAAAAACATCTAGCAAAATAGTGTAAGTTACTTAACGAACAACTTGACATGTGTAGCTACCCTATAACAAATTGAATATATTAACAATGACACCCTCGCTTCGTCACATCTCTCCCTTCGTCACCCACTCTTCGTCACTCCATACATAACACCTGTTTATTTTAGATTTAATTTATAACTTGTTCGTTCTGACGATGGTTCTGTACACCAAAATGTAAATTAAAAATACCGTTGTTAAACATAATGCATTCTACTTCATTTAAAAACAAAACTCAATTTTAAAGTCTTCTGACAATAAATTTATAGTTTTTAAAATATCATAAATTTACATTGGCCGCATTCAGCAGATTTACCGGTGGATTCACCGCTGCACAAATGTGCGCTCAACTCAAACGTTCCCTCACCGGTGAATGTAGCCGGTGACTATTTCATCCAACGCTTTCAAAATATGGTTTGTTTACTTTCGCGTTGAAGTGTAAATCGTACGTACAGAAAATTCGGTGATTAACCTCAGCGGTAGAAATAAACCGACTTAAATACGAAAAAAAAAACAAAATTATAGGAAGGCTGAAATGTGAACTAAATTTATTTCCTATAATTATTTATTTCTAATGGAAGTCGATCTAATAATTTATAAAGCAGTGAAATCGGAAGTAATTAATGAATTAATCAGAACAAATGGTGAGTTACCTGAAATAGCATATGTTATACGCCACATTATAGATGTGTTATTCATATTTTATAGTTCGTAGCTGATTTCTTCAAGCAACATCGTAATAGTTTAGAAATTGTTCGAACTGACGATAACATTCATTACAATAATATAGTCTTGTGATGTTAAACAAGATAACTGTAACGACGCAGGAAAGTGTTTATTGTATTCCTTACAACTGTACAAGAATTCATTATTTGTTAGAAGGTGATATGAAATAGGATGTCGCAGCTACAAAACTTCTAATCACATAATATGGTGAAAGGGAAGAATGAATTTGTTGATCTAAAAATTAGAAAAGAAGCTGCTTTGGATCCAAATTAGAGATGCCTTTCACAAAATGGCTATAAGAATGGGGACATTCTAGACACGGAATTTAGAAACATGAAGAAGACATTTAAAACGTTACTTGACAACAAGAGTAAGAGAGTAACAGGAAGAGGGCATGTTAGTTAGCCGTATTATGACAATTTTTATAATATCTTCAAACGTGACATAACCATGAATATTGAGCCTACGATATCTTCTGGTATTTCATCTAATAAAGGTAAATTAGTTCTTGTTATTGCATTTTCTTTACTCTTAACTCTATTAAGCCATTTATTTAAGAATCTTCCGCTGAGGATGTAGCATGTACAGTTGCTTCGGAGCATGCAACATCTCGTGTTGATTTGGTTCCTAGCGTAGATAGTGAGGATGATGCATGACAGCTCTGTTAAAATGAGTAGACGAACAAAAGAAAAAGCTGTATGCGAAAGATGAAACTATCAACTGATTAAACAGCTCATTGATACCAAAAAATAAAAACTGGAACAATTGAGGAAGTTAAGTGAAAGCATTGACAGAACCAACAACACTCAAGAAGAACGAAATAATTTGTTGCAACAATTGCTTCAAAAACATCAAAACGATGTTTTTTTACGATTTTTTTCGTTACATTGTTTATTTGTATACTATAATCTAAAAATCTTATTTTGTTATTCTTTTTAGTTAGTATAAAATGTTTAGTAATGAAAATTCTACTTCATTATTTCAGTTGTTATGCTATTTCTTTTGCGTATGCCTTCTTGCCTTCCAACGGCCATTCCTGGAAAACCAACTACTGGAGGTACTATGTCAGAACTACGGAATTCAGAAGTCTACGGAATTTGCCTTTTAATAAGCCAAATTGTAGATTTAATCGAACAAAATTATTCATTATAATTTGTCTGTTATATTTAAATGACCGTTGACTTTGTATGGAGTTGTATATCCACTACAAACTATATGCACTATCTCCAATAATATGAACTTCGTGTGGGAGTAAATTATCATTTAGACGTTGAAATAAAGGGCTATTTCTAAATACCTGAACATCGTGCAAGCGTCTTTTTAATTTATGATCGCAAATTTATGAATTTATGACAATTTATAATTTATGACTTGCAGAATAATAAAATGCCCTTCGTGTCTATTAAAAAATCATGTGCATTTCCAGCTGATTGTTTAATATGTATATGACACCCATCGGTAATTCCAATTATACCAGGAAAAGCTCAAGATTTTACTCTAAACTGCTCTTAAATTTCATTCATTTCCCGACCTTCTGGCGATCGGATATAATTATTAATCATATTAGTGAAAACCTCAATTATTTCTTTCAAAACATAATCCGCTAGAAACTCTTAATTTATCTCTTGCATCAGGAAAACTTATATTTTTGCTAAGAATATAAATTATTAGCAAAACTTATTTCTCTTATTGCGATTCTAAATTGATTTTCGAGATTCACTTGCGTCATAACAGCTTCACATAAATGTTAAAAAAAAATTTATTGTATAGGTGATTACAAAGTAATACAAATTTGAATCAACTTGAAAGGTTGCTCGGCTCGTTCTAAAATGATTTTTAAATTGCTCATCCGAATAATGAAATACTGTGTCTTCAAAATAATTTTGTTCCTGATTTCAAATTCTCTGTCTTGAAATAATTGGTCGCCCTAAATCTTCAGCTATATTAAAAACTGCATTTATATTGATTATCGAATATTAAATACTCCATTGTTAATAATAATTTACGATAACCTAATATCATTACTCGTGAGGTAAGGTTAGAATAAATTTAAGTGACTACCGGTGCCTATAGTTTATGAGTTCAGTTTAAATGCACCGATAAGTCTGCTGAATACATCCAATGTATCTGCCCAATATAAATGCCGAAACAGTTGAAGATAATTTATTATGTTTAATTTATATGTCATCGTCATGATAAAATTCATTATAATTTTTCCATTCAACAATTGAATAAATAAATAGTTGTGTATTTATCTCTATATTCGGAAGCAACTGTGTACTCAATAAGATTTATTTATTAGTGTACATAAATAACAGATATGAGTTCGGCGACGGAAGCAAAGAATTTAAACATATTTTAGCTGAAATAAGGAGCTTATAGTTGTTTGTAAAATAAAACTTTGTATTCAAAATTATATTTATTATAAATAAATAAATTAATTAATTTAATAAATATTTATACCATACATTAAAATTGTTTAGCATCTACTTAAAAAAATATCTAACTAGCACAATATCACAAAATATAATATCAGTTCAATTTTAAATTACAATTTATGTAACTACTTTTGTGAAGTCCACTAACATGAACATTAATTTAATTTATAAACAATATCAGTCATATTTTTCTTAATTTACATACTATACAACATATTTTTATTAAAATAATGTTTTCAATTTTTTATCTATAAAATTAACTACTCGATTACGTATATAATTGTAAATTAATTTAAATATTCAAGTTATAGATAAACAACATGAAGTATAATAAAAAGTAAAAGCATCTATTTAATTTTTTCTCTTAATGTGCATTTCTCAAACTGGACAAATAATGTTTGGCTTCTATTTCGTATTACCTTTTCATCGGCTTCTGTAACACAAACAAAGATATATGTTAATAATTTAATTAAATTTTACAAATGTTTTATTAAAATTAAAACGCAAATTATTGTTGATAAAGTTAATTCTTATTTATTTGAAATGATAAGATGTTTTAGTAATAATCATTTTAAAAGCAATTAAAATTAATAAAATGTGTAATCAAATTTATTTAGAAATACAATGTGATTGATATTTCTATTCTAAATAAAAAGTTGAATAATCTTGCCATAACGCTATAAATTCTACTTTTATTTTTCTTATCTTTCATATACCACATATTAGAGTAATATTTCAGAGATAATATATTTTGTTCTAATCCGTAAAATATTCCATGATAACTGCTATATTCTGTTAACGAAAATCGTCTATAGGCGTTTCTTGGGTCTTTTTTACCAGGTGATATTACATGATAGTTTGATGGATCTAATTCCGGTAAATATGGAGCATTAAATGACAATTCGAAGCCGTAAGTGTTAATTATATCTAACACAATTGCTGATTTGTGGGCCGATACGTTACCCTGCTGAGAAAGCACGTCTTTCGTTCGCATTCCAACATGATTTCATTTTATTTACCCACAAAGTTGACGGAAGAAAACTAAGAGTATTCTTTTGTAATGGATTAGTCTTCCAGGGCACCTTTTTTTTATTTACTGATGAAAGTTTGCTTTGTGCTATCAATGATTTGGAGGCAGAATCGGTTGAAGAACGGGAAAGACAAAATATATGACCGAAAGAGCAATGTCACAATCTGAACGATATCGATTTTGAACAAGTTAGCTAAGAAGATGGACAATATAGTGACGCGGGGAATAGTTAGATTTTGAAATTGACAATCATGCTGAGCAAGATCAGGAGCTGCAAAATCTGGAATTATACATTTACATATGAGAATAATATTTCAAAGAAAAAATCGCCTATAAGTTTTACTCAGGTGTTTTCTAACAGGTGATATTAGGTGATAGTTTGATGGATCTAATTTCGGTAAAAATGGAGTATCATATGTGTTTCTAATTCATCAGTTGGTGGATCATATTCACCT
>WYDF02095315.1:0-13065 GCA_009867245.2 Adranes taylori | reverse complement strand
AAATCATTTATAAATGTATATAAATCAAGTATCCCTCAAATATAGAATATGCATCATTGGAATATAGTATACATTTTTAAGGTTTTTGTGTATTTTAACAATTACGAAAGTTTAAATAGTCACACAAGTTTACTCAGAGTGGCAAAAACTATACAAATGTTTAGAATGCGATTCTAGTTTTAGACAGAACTCGCATTTAAATCCACAGGCTTATTAATTCAGACGACCGTACAAATACTCATAATGCGACGCTACTTTCAAACATAAATGTAATTTAAGTAGCCACAAGCTAATTCATACTTCCAGAAAACTATACAACTGTTTAGAATGCGAGTCTACGTTTAAATATAAATTGAATTTAAATAGACACAAGCTAAACAATTGTTTTGAATGCGATTCTCGTTTCAGCCAAAATGAAAATTTAAATAGTCAAGCTTATTCAGACTGGCAAAAAACTATACCGCAATGTTTAAAATGCGATTCTAGCTTTAGGCAGAACACACATTTAGATATCCACAAATTTAGATTACGAGGATACTTTCAAACATAAATCTAATTTAAGTAGCTACCAGCTTATTCATACTGGCAAAAATTCAAACAAATGTTTAGAATGCGACATTAACCAGTTTCGTATACACATGAATCAGCAACCTTCCGATCTGTCCGCAACCATCGGTAACTGTATGGACAGTTCTACATAAAGATTTGCGTCATTATGGACAATGTCCATCATATCTCATAACGCCATTTGTCTGTTTCTATGTTGTCTTAGAACGTACTCAGATAAATTTTAGTCTCTTAGTTGGTGAAAAATAGTTAGATTGAAAATATTCAATTGTATCAGCCACATATTGTCTGTAATAGGTGCTGTTCATAATTTAAATATTAAATGGTAAGAATTGGGTGTGTAACCTTAATACTTGCGTACAGGAAGAAGGATCATATAAACGAGTGAGAGCAAACGAAGGGCAAGAGACTTTACTACGAAACAAAAGACTTAATTTAAAAGCAATTCCGTGAGCGTCGGGCAATAAAAAAGTATAATTTGTAACACCTGCGCATCCCTCAATATGAGACAGAGATGGAGAGGCAAACAAATACCCACTCACGCATATATACATACATGCATAGAGACACACATTCATCTTAAGTCATCAGGTTTCTCAGAAATTGTATACATATTTATTATTTGCTGGCTTATTATTCGATTACACATTCATAATTTGAAATTGGGCCTATTTTTTCAGAAAATATACAGCCATTCAACTGATTAGAAGCATAATTATGTAGAGAATACGTTTCGTTTTTAGCTATTTTATTACGTTTCGTTTTTGGCATTTTTTGTATAATTGAGTTTCGTTACCTTCAAAGCTTCGCATCAAAAACTTTAAAGTCCCCAGATACGAACTTGTTTTATATAAATTTTTAACGCGATAAGCTAGTCTTCTACAGAAATCGTTATTGAGATTGCAATCCATACTCCTCAATAATATTCGTCTTCCTCCTTAAGTTTTCCTCCTCCCTACAAAAGCTTCGCTTCTCCTTTTATACACATATGAATTCGAGTACTCTTGAAACTCTTTAACGCGAGGGATATTTTCTGACACTAAATAAAACAGCGTCGTCATGTACACGTCATGTATGACATAAATATATCGTATTTATGACACTTCTTATAGCCTTTAGATCAGAATTTCTTGTATTAAAGTTTAGATGACTTTGTATAAATTGATCCTTCGTTAATGCAATAATAGTTAGAGTTAAAGTTGTTTTAGAAAATCCGTTGAAATTTCATTTTGTTCCTCATCTCCAGAAACGTAAATTTTATCGGCTACGTGAACTTGTTATTACTTTACTAACACGGATACATTTTCATTTGTGCTAGCGTTCAATAATTCTTCAATCAACAATCAAGTAATCAACAATGAAGTATCTTGATTCAACAACCTTCTGTTATTCTTTTATACTCCTTTCAAACATTTTTCACTGCAGTCACCTCATTCTAGGAAAGTTGGGAAGTTTTTTTATTAATCTGCCTTTGACTTCATCAGCGATGTTGTATTTGGCGGCAGTCCACTTTTACTGAAATATATGTTTTTAAGTTGAACAATATCGGTCTGGAGCATTCTAAATTAAAATTAAAGCTTTCGATTCTAATATAATAATTTCTAAATAACGCTTTAAGAACGGGCAAAAAATGTTTAGTAAAGCAATTCTGTTATGCTAGAGTCCTGTTAAGTACACCACTGATGTGTTCCCTCCAGTGTTTCAGCTGTTCTTCACTGTTGGTCAACTGCTCACCTACTTTCGACTTCACTGGCTTGCATTCGTTCAAGCATTTTAGGGACAACTTCTTAGTGATACCATACAACCTCCTTTCTGCAAGCTGGTTCACCTGTTTCCTTCTATCGGCCCTTGCGAATCATTTTACTAGCCGATGAAATTCACTAAATCGTTCCCTGAGCCGCTGTTTCACCTCTGCATTGATTTATCAGTGCCTTCATTTCTCTTCGTTCTTCAATCTTCTGTCCTGTGTGATCAGATATCCATGGCTTCCTTCTGTTATGCTGGAAGCCCAACATTTTCTTACTTGCATTTAGAAATCGTTCCTTAATTTTCTTCCATCCTGTCTCTACTTGTGTTAAGGTATCTTCTTCCCTTTTATCTAGCCCCTCCACAGAAGGAACTAGACCAATAGATAATGCTTGAGCTTCAAATCAACACTCACTCTCCCAGTAGGAGTAAAATCATCAAGACTATGAAGGGGTGTATGACAGGAACGCAACTGGTGTGGAGAATTTGGTGACAGAGTTGCTCAAGGCAGATAATGAGACGACAGCTAATATCCTTCTGCCACTGTTCCAAAAGAAATTTGGGGCATAGAAACCATCCCAAAAGACTGAAAGAAGGGTATTCTTATCAAACTACCCAAGAAAGGAAACTTAACGGATTGCAACAATTGGTGTGGTATCACACTCTTGTCAATACCTAGCAAAGTGTTTTTAAGGATTCTCCTCAACCGTATTAGAGTGCCATTGGATGGAAAGTTTCAGACGGAACAAGTGGCTTCAGGTAAAACAGAGCATCTACGGACCAGATTAACGCCTTGAGGATCATAATCGAGCAATCCATGGATTACCGATCACCACTATATCTGGCGTTTGTCAACTTCGAAAAGCCTTTTGACACTGTTCAACACGAAGGAAAACAATGGAGAACTGCGGGGTCCCACAAAAGATCATCAACGCTGTGAAGATGATGTACAGAGGATATACTTGCCAAGTGAAACATGAAGGCAGTTTCTCAGATTCACGAGTGCGGCAAAGATGTTTGCTTTTACCATTGATTATTGCATGAAGAATGTAACCAAGCATAAGAGGAGGGGAGTACAATGGACTTTAACCAAGCGCCTGGATGACCAAGCGCCTGGATAATATTTGCCTCTTAACTCATACTTTCAAGAATAGGAACGAGATGCTCAATGACCTAGAAACAGTGGCTCAGAGAGTGAGATTAAGAATCAATACGGCCAAGATCAAAGAGCTCATGGTGAACAACAAAAACAAGAGGGTACTGGCCTTGGAAGAAGAGATTAAACAAGTGGAAAGCTTGTGCTACTTGTGCAGCAGCGTTTTCAATAGCGGAGGCGCGAAGAGGACGTTGAAAGTAGAATAAAGAACGCAAGGGGGGCCTTCGTTCAGCTGCGAGCAGTGTGACGTTCTCGTGAATTATTGCTGAAGACAAAGCTTAAGATCTTTGACTCGAACATGAAGTTTATTCTCCTTTATTGACGTGAGAATTGGAAGGTGACAATGAAGATCACACGGAGAGTCTAAACATTCATCAATAAATGCTTGAGAGCTATACTAGGAATACGCTGGTCAAATGTTATTTCTAATTTAGCACTCTGGCAGCGCACGCAACAGGAAGTTGAGATGATCATAAAGAAGCGAAAATGGAGATGGGTCGGCCAAATTTGGAGAAGAGGTCCAGAACACATTCCATAGCAGATCCTGGGCTGGAAGCCTCAAGGAGCCAGGCGAAGACGGAGACGGAGAGCATGACGTGGCGCCGGAGATCGACTCGGAGGTGGCAGCCATTGGAAGGTCATGGGCGAACATCAAGGGAACGCCAGCGAACAGGATCAGATGGAGAGCTCTAATGTGTGTCCTATGCTCCACACATGAGTTACAGGAACGAAGTCAAACCAATTATTAAAAATTTTCATATTGATCACAACATATCGAAGGTTTTGCCATTCTCTTCATTATTTTTGAAGTTTAGAATGCTAAAGAAGCAAGAGTTTTTTATACGAAGTGTTACAAGATCTTTTTCAGCTTTTAATCTAGACGATCTCTTTTCTTTCGCGGTCTAGTCCCGTCCCGTCAACATTTAAATTAATTCTGGGGATTTTCTTTGTTCAATAATAGTTTTTGATGTCGCTGGAAAAGCAATAGTTGCTGTTGATACTGTAAAGATTATTTTGGTTTTAAATCCCGTACAGAAGCTTCGTTTCTTTTCTTCTATGAATTGGAATATACTTGAAACTCCTTAACGTGGTGGATACGTTCTAGGATAATGAAACAGCGTCGACTGTATACAATTTAAAATATTATGAAGAAATTTTTATACGCATAGAAGGTGAGGGCATACTAGAACTACCACCTCTAAAAAAATATCAAATATGTTTGTTTCTTTCAAGATACAAGACGTTAAATTTACACCAATTTTGAATAAAACTAGTTATTATTTTAGAAACACACGGTATAGATCTAGCAAACTTTATATTGGGAGATATGTAAAAACACGTAGAATCGAATTATCAAAAAAACAATTATTCGTAATCGAATTAATCGTGAAGTTATAGAACACCTATATACAAGAAAATAATTTTAGCGTGTGAAGCTTAAGGCTCAAAATACTTCTGCATTGAATTTTTTTTCCATGTAATATGATAAAGGAGCAATTGGACTTGGACACACTATTGGGAACCTGGGAGTGGAATAATGAACAAAGTATTTCAATATCTAAAAAGGAGCCACATCATGTTGGAATGAAAAGTCAAGAATTTCTTTCTTTATAACCAGGAAGCTCTTCTAATGGCCTAAATAAATTGCTAATCAGTTCAAAAATGGGAAGAAATCATAGTGAGATGCAAAAATTTCATAAATTGGCTTTAGTATTAGTAAAAAATTAAACGAATTGCGTGTCCATTATATACGATCCTCTAAGACAGTGGTTTTCAACAAGCGTTTCGCGGAACAATTGTATTCCATGAAGTTAGGGAAAACGTTTCGTCAAAATTTACAAAATCTTCCTGCCAAAATTTGAAGTTATAAGTTTTTGTTACAATAAAAATGAAATTTAAGGAAATTACAGGTGACGAACCTTGGATTTCTGTTCATATTGTGTTTAAAACAAAATTTACATACAAATATATTTTCAGAAATTTATAGAACATAGTAAAATCAATTAAAAATTCAGCTTCTATAACTGTTCTTAATCAATTTAGTTCTAAAGATACTTCCTACGTTGACTAAGAAAAAGTGTAGAAGTACAACTTTAAAATTATTAGACTGACAAATCAGAATTAGCCCGTTTATTAGAGAAATTTTATATTGAAAAGTATTATTTTGTGGTTACGTCGTTTTTTTTTTTGAAAAAATTACGTCACTATAAAAACATATCGATGACACTTCTTATAGCCTACAGATCACATTTTTTTGTATTAAAATTTGGATTGCTTTGTATAAATTTGGATTGCTTGTTAATGTAATATGCCTTAGAGTTGTTTGTAGCAATTCTGTAGAAATTACACTTTGTTCCTCATTTTCAGATACGTAAATTTCATTACCTATTCGTGCAGTAGTTGTTGCTTTACTAACAAGAAAAAAATCTCACCTGTTATAACATTCTTTAACAATCAACCATGGAATATCTTGTGTCAAGCTTCTTTTTTCATTCTTATATACTTCTTTCAATCAGTTTTCACCTCATTCTAGGAAAGTTGGATATTGTCTACTGCGCTCTTCGTATTATAGTTTTTTCAAAAGTATATAATGAATTATAGACATTTTTTACTGTAGTCGCACTAATTTTTAGTCGCAGTCTCCAACTCAGATAACACTAGCCTACGATGGTTCTGTTTTTTTAACTTTTAATGATTGATTCCAATGTATCTTGGTGCACAGAATGCGAAAATAACCTTAGTTTCTTTCCATAACATCAGATTTTTTTACAAATCACAATTTGCCAAATGTAGTATATGTTGAATAATATCACAAATATGAGACTGAATGACTGAGTGAAATAGGTTTGTTTCATATAAAACGTATTGTTTTGCGCCTTATAATAGACATAATACAATAGAATATAGAAAATAAAAAACTCACGATTTTAGTCGTTGATTGGATGCCTCTTTGGACCAGCCATACTCTGTTTCAGGCTTTTCCGTGTCTTCTGGGATTATCTCGGTGTAACATCCATCATTACTCCGCAATTATTGTAGTATTCCATCTTCCTTGGCAACGCTGTTCCATTTCTTTGATGTCCTGATGGAATCTCTCACCCATATCTTCACTAATAGCGTCCAGATTCTCAGGAAAGTAGGCCAAATGTGAATGTAGGAAATGAACCTTCAAACTCATGGAGCAGCCTTCATTTTGGTAATTCTGCAGCATTGTCTCAACGGTGGACTTGCAATTCGGAACCTTCTTGCTGCCCAGAAATTTGGATTCTGGGCAGCCCAGGCTTCCATTTCTTTTTCAAATTTTCATCTTTGCCAAATTTTCTAATTTCCGGACTCGTAAAGACATCCTCTTTTCGTTTTACGGTTGACAAGGTTGGAAATTTGTTACAAATGTACTGGAAACATTTACTATCTTTTGGTGTAGTCTTCTTTCACAAATTGCTTCATCAAGCCTAATTTAATATGTAGAGATGGAAGGAGAACTTTCGTCGACTCGATGAGAGGTTTTTGGAATAACGCTCATTGTGGCCAATCTTTCTGTTTCCAATGATTTTCCCTGTCTCTGCTATTCCACTCACATAAAAAAAAAACAAGAAAACTCTGTGTACCCATTGCAGAATACTAAGCTTCCTTCATTCGAAATGTATGGAATAAAATCTTTTTCTCTGTAGCTGAATCAGGACAACGAAACCCCAGCTGCGAGCAAATTCTTATCTTTAAGCCGTGAACTAAGCAATTCTTAAACCTCTTTGGTCAGATGTATGTCGCGAATCAAATTGTTCAGTTCAGTTTGTGTAAATGGTGATGGAGCAGAATTGCCAGGTTCGTACTCTACTTCTTTATGTTCTATTTCTTCACTTAATACAATTTCTGAACCATCTATTTCAGATAAATGTTTTGGTGGCATAGGTACTGGTACGTCTGGACCATGAGGGACAGGACGTAAAGCCGATGGCAGATTTGGATAGACGATGTTCTTTTTATTGTTTACATTGAAACCGTGAACACCGGTTGAACAAAAGTAACAATCATCACTATGATTTTGTGGCTCTCGCCAGATCATCAGAAAGCCAAATCTGAAACAATGTTGTTCACCATTTGACCGTCGTTTCAGTCTTTCAACACACGTACAGCAAACATAGTGGGGTGTTCAAGTTTTGTCTTGAACTCCTACTTTTACACTGAAATACGCGAGATACACTTGCCGCACGAACGATGTTATATGCCATTTTTGCCCTAACACCATTAACTCCACCACAAGTATAATAAAAGGAATCCGCAGACCTTTTACAGTCCCTTGACTCAATTTCGAACACTGCATGTTTGCTTTCTATCGTATATCCGCCGAAACAAACACTTTTGATCGCGGATGATACGTACCAACGGTTGTGTCAATATTGACAGCCAGCTGAGATCTACAATACGTTTAATGATGAAAGTGCTGCCATCTGCTGGCTTATGATCTCAGCGATTTATTTTCATCATAAACCGACAGATGGCAGCATTTCATATTTATTTAAATATGGCAGTACGTCTTATATTTGTGATTTTTTTTTCGATATATAACACATTTTAACAAATTGCAATTTGCAAAAAATTTTTACGTGATTGATAGAAACTAAGGTCATTTTTTAATTCAGCGCAAAACAATACATAAGAATCCATCATTAAAACTTGATAAACATGATACAACCGAAAAAATGCAGGCTTGTGTAATAAGGCTGAAAATTCTGTATCACGCTGTGATCCATTCTTTTGATCAGCGAAGGTGGCAGAAACACCACATCTACTGAAATACAATAGAATAATTTCATTGATTGGCTGGAAGCATTCTTAATCAAAGTCAATGCTTTTAATTCCAGTATATTAATTTCTTAAGAACGGTCAAAGGAGTGGCGAAAAATGTTGAATAAACCAATTCTGAAAAAACTTTCATGTAAATCCAGGATTTTGATTTGACTCACAAATCATCGAAGATTTTAAATTCCTTTCATTTCTTTTGAAGCTTTAGTTTTATTTTAAACTCTCCATTGGTGTCACCTATCAGACGAAATGTTATACGATCCTTTTTCAGCTTTCAATTTGGGCGATCTGTTTTTTATGGGATAGAAATATACATTTAGACATTTTTTCCGAATACCTTTTGTTCCATCAACATGTAAACTAATTATGGGGAATTCCCTTGCTCAATAATAGTTTTTATTGTCGCTGGAAAAGCAATAGTTGCTGTTATATTTCCACTTGTCGCATTTCGAGTAATTTGGATATTATAACGATTATTCCAGTTTCAAATACATAGCATTATCTTCGATTGGCTACTACGAAAATTTCTCTTTTTCTTACCATTGCTTGACTTTATGACATATTGGTACTACTCCATCATCAATCTAGATGGAAAATTGTTTTCCATTTTTTCAATCAATTTTTTAACGAGTAATTTTTTCACGGAAATGGTTGTTGTTGTATCGAATTTTACCATTATGTTTTCGTATTGATAATATTGGCAAATTTAATTTAAGGGCCGACATGAATTTGACGTTCACCTGCATTTTGAGCGCACATGGGGTTAAGCGCTGAAATTAAACCATATTTGCAAATGGACAATTAGTGAAAGAAGTCATCAACGAAACAAATAGCGTTAAACTGAAACATTATTAGACGAGGCTATACTTTAATACGAGGCTTTGGACTCTTATGTCGAAAGCCACCTACTTTAGTAATATCAACTTAAAAATTAGTATTAGTGTATGCTTTACCTTTCAAACAGTACAGATAAAATTAAATTTATTGTACTCACCTGCACTTTTGGTTACCTAATATACTTTTCCTGCCACTTGTGCTCATCCTATAAAAGTATTTACAGCTTTAAACAATAAATCGTTGATGAAATTTTACGACGTAGTTAAAAGTTATATTACTTATTTTATTGAAAGTACCATACTACAAAAGACAAATGTGTGAATTCCAGCATTTACTTAAAAAAAATATTTAGAAAATGTATTTCTTTATAGCATTTGAAATATCTTTGTCATAATATGTATAGTAACAGAGGAAAGGTATAAAATTTAATTATATAAGTTTTTCCAACTAAAATAAAAAAAAGTGGAAAGTTGAAATGGTGACAAATGTATAAAATAGAAAAGAAAGCACTATGATTAGAGAAGAAGACAAAAACATCTAGAAATTAAATAATACTTTATTGCTTTTCTAAATAGTCCCCTTTACACTCTATACATTTTTTCATGCGAATAAACCAATCATCAAAGCATTTTTCCACTCAGAAGATGGTACACGTGACATTTTATTTTGAAACGCTTCAACTGCATCGTCTGGAGTATAAAATCGTTTGCCACGTAGTCAATGTTTTATTTTTGGGAAAGTAAAGAAGTCGATAGAATTTAAATCAGGACTATATGCAGGATGAGACAACAATTCTACCTTGTTCAAATAGTTTACTCTTTGTTGCGCAGTATGGGAACTGGCATTGTCATTGTGCCGAATGATGCGTCGCGTCATGATTTGTTTTTCGCAATTCAGTGATAACTTGTGGTAAAAAAAATGGATATATACCATTCTGCATTAACCGTTCTACGATCTTCAGGTGGAGTCGTATCGACATGCCCAGTTTTTGAGACAACACAAGCTAACCATTTTCTTATAAACACTGCGGCAGCGAGTGACTTTTGTGGGCTTTATTTTATCTTCAAACACCCAAACAGTTGACTGCTGTTTCGTTTCTGGTTCATAAGCATAGATCCAACTTTCTTCACCACTAGTAATGTCGTAGATCAAATTTGTTCTCCCTGAGTCGAATCGTTTAAGCATTTCTTTACGCCAGTTCACACGAGCCTCTTTTTGATCTTCAGTTAAATTATGGGGGATCCAACGGGAAGATATTTTTTTAACACCTAAGTGATGATGTAGAATTTCATTAATTTGTTTCATACCCAAGCCTAAGTGTGACTCAATTTCTCTAAACGTAACATAATGTTCTGACATTATCATATTTCGTATAGCATCAATGTTTTCAGCAGTTTTCAATGTTATTGGTCGACCTTCACGAAATTCATCACTAATATAACTGCGGCCAAATTTAAACTCTTTGTACCATCGAAGGACAGTCCTTGAAGGTGCCTCTTGACCAAAGGCAATTTTGAAACCTTCGATGTACTCATTTTCATTTTTTTTAAACGACATTAAAATAAAATCATTGCTCGAAAATGTTCTCTATTTAAATCCATTTTTATTGGATTAAATAATTTTGAAAATTGGTTGCCATGTGTTGCCACGTACAGTGTTGCCATATCCCGCAATTTTAACAGCATCCCTCGTAATGCCAATAAAATTAGTATTCTTTTTTGTGAAATTTATAATACGAGCCCCTCCCACTTCTGTTAGCCCACCTATTGAGATATTAGTATTTCTAAATACTATCAATAAATAATAAATACTGCATGCTTTTTGAGGTCTCATATTAATTAATAGAACCTGTTTAATAATACGGAATAAAAAGTAAACAACTTTATGTTTCTTTTTTCTGAATATTTAGTAAAAAATTAAAAATTCTCTAAACAAGAAATGTTTTAATATAAAAATCCATTTTTATTTTCTTACGCAGCATTGTAAAAATAACAAAAAGTACCATTGCTAATACCTGTCAGAATCCATTTTAATCGTTTTAAAGAATTGAGGCTTCATTAGTTATTTAAAATGATCAGAGGAAAAGTGTATGGTGCTGAAACTTGGACACTGAGAAAGGCGGATAAGAACAGAATAGGAGTCTGGGAAAGGAAAATACTACGGAAGATTTTTGGTACTATGAGAGATAATCGAGAATTAGAACAAATGCAGAGCTCCAGATACTTTATGGCCAACCAGATCTAACAAATTAAAAGAAACAGACGTAGATGGTTGGGGCATGTTAATCGCATGAGGGACAGCAATCCGGCCAAGAAGGTATTCCTGGGAAAACCACAGGGACGCAGGAGTAGAGGCAAGCCGAGGAAGAAGTGGCTGGATGATGCGGTGGAGGACCTTCCCATCATGGGAGTCCTAGGCTAACGGAGGAAGGCAGGGGATCGAGCAGAATGGGCGAATGTCGTCAAGGAGGTCAAGGCTCTTCCAGGGCTGTAGAGCCATGGAGTAAGTAAGCACGAGGAAAAAGTATTAGTGAAGAAATTCGTTCAAATATTATTAGATTGTCTAATTAGTAAATATAAAAGTATTGGTTCAGTAGTACCGGTTCAGCGTTAAAAATTTTTTTTAACGCTTAATTCTAGTGATGCTGCTAATAGAAATGCCAGTATATAAAGCAGCTCCCTCAGTCGCTTGATGAACTGTTTTACAAAAAGTATTTTTTCCGCGCTCTTCATCACGCGCTCTGGTTTTACCACGCGCACTATCCATATTATAAAAAGTTTCAAATATTTAGAAAACTAAATATCGCAAAGAAACTGAAAGTTAATAACTTAGATCAGTCGAACTTATATATGATTCATATTTGTGGTAAGAAAGCAGCATTAAATTTAAAGAGTTTTTAATTTTTTTTGCTAACGTCACATATGTCACGCTCAACATTTTTGAATATGCTAATTTTTGTTTTATATTTTGCAACAATGATTCGTGTATTTTACTTGGCTTAATTCTGGTTTCAATCGAAATTAATATGAACTTAAATTGAATAAAATCACAATTATGTATTATACAATTCCCTTTCAAATATTTCAATTAGCTCCATTGAATTGACCCCAATGCATTGTATAGAAGTTCACCCTTCATTATGTGCTGTAGATATTTTGCAACAATTGCATGTGGTGGTGGTTCTTTACTTTCATTGAAAATACGTAAAATTCTAGTTTGTATACGAGTTAAATTGAATATTGTTAATTTAAATATTCGCAATTTTTTTTAAACGTAAACCGTTTTGCATCTTACAGTTACTAAATTATTAGAATTCAATTTTTTCTAACCGCTTTTTAAGGACATTTGCTGTTACCAAAAATTATTATTGGTATTACGTACCTATTAAAAATTATATCAGTGGTTATGTGTTTATCATAAAAACAGATTTACTATTTCCTCTTCATCTAATTGCTTTGTCTTCGTTGCACTTCATATCTCTATTAGATGCTTCAAAGATGACTTA
This sequence comes from Adranes taylori, assembly GCA_009867245.2. NCBI lineage: Eukaryota > Metazoa > Arthropoda > Insecta > Coleoptera > Staphylinidae > Adranes > Adranes taylori. The sequence goes on along the minus strand of WYDF02095315.1, from coordinate 451 downwards.
TCTCACCTACTTCTCATTTAGGGTGTTGTAATACCGATATCAACAACAAAGTAATAACATCCGGCTAGTGGCTTAGTGAGTTGATCGTAGTCTTTTACGTGTTTCGGCCGGGCTCCTCCTAATAAAGAAGATACTGATGATCCCTTTTAATAAGGATTGAAATGGCGCCATACATTTTGAGCTAGTCACTATCGAAAATTATACCAGTGGTTATGTGTTTATCATAATCACTATAGATTCTATTTACTCTTCAACTATTGCAATTGTTTATATATATATATATATATATCGGAGGGCCAGTCGAAATATGTCGGGAATAGCTATAAAAAAAACACTTGATTCCCAAATAAATGGCTTTATTGTTTTTCGAAATATTCACCGTTACATTCTATGCACATTTGCATACGTTCCGACCAATCACTGAAACATTTAGTCCAGTCGGAAATTGGCA
>WYDF02095304.1:0-10781 GCA_009867245.2 Adranes taylori | reverse complement strand
ACTGTTGTTATCATTGTTATCATAACAACAGTCAGTTCGATAATGGGTCTACGCCCGAAACTCGAGTCACAAAGTAAGTGATATGTAATAGTGCTTACACCGTTTTACATATATTATATATATATATATATATATAGATATATAGATATGTAGTGCATGTTTATGCAGAAAACAATAACTACTCAAAGCTGGAAGTGCTCCAGATCTGGAGCGTTCTCCACCACACACTATTCTAAAATATTATGTTTATGCTTCATTTATTTGATTAGATTTTAATGTGTTGTTATTTTCATGTTAGTAATTATCCCATAAAAGCGGATACCACTGGACATGTTATAGCAACCTGAAATATGCGGAGAATGGGGTTTACGACTACCATGCTCCTGGATGCTTTCGAGTATCAATCCAAAGATATATTTTGACAATAAAATTATTTTATGTTGTATATTTTTATTATTAGATGTGCTGTATTTTATAGCGTTGTGGTAACCTTGTCATTCCCTTAATAAAGCAGCTTCGCAAACTAGTATTCTGGAAAAAGAAAATAATCCAGAATATTATTATGACTATCAATTTATTTGTTTAAATTAAATAGAATCAGATATTATATGTCGTTACATTACGTAGCTTAACACAACCTTGCATTTTAAGCAGTTCATTTAACGAGATCTGTAAACTACGAGGTCTATAACGTCTAATATAACATAACTCATAAAAAAATGTTACTCGCATACGAAAAATTGTTGTGCGGGATGTAGAACCTTATTCATTTACTAAACAAAGGGAAGTCAAACCAGAAAGGACGGAAGACAAGATACCAGTCACGTATTCTAAGTAAATAGACAAGATAATGACAGATCAGAGAAAGTTGGGTAAACTTCATTGGCGTTCCAGCGTTGGGGGGGGGGGGGAGGGTTGACGAATCCACACAAGCTAGCAGATTTATTTATGTGGATGAAAGGCAATTCAGCAAACGTCGGGAGAAGAGCGTACGTGGTGAAAAAGAAAGCCCATGTTATAGAATTATTAGAACTCATAGGTCAAAATTATAGTTTATTAGAGCAAGAGTTACACATTATAAGTTTAGACGATTGGGAGTGGAAAACGTATTTGGAATGCGTAAATTTCCTGGTAGCAAGTCAGCCGGGGATGGCAGAAGTATTCGCTGGCCATCACTGGCCAGAAAATTAAAAGGGGAAGAAAACTCTTAGAAAACGAAATGAGCTCCGTGAAAAAGATATAACAATCAATCAATGGTTTCGGGTCTCCAGGTAGGTCCCAAAAAACGTGTAATAGTTTTGTTTTTATAGTCAATGTCTCACAACCGTATGTCAAAAGTAGAAGAGCATATTGGTTAACGCCTTGGGATTTCATATGAAGAAATATGCTAGACTTAAATATATTCCTGTGTTTCCCAAAAAATATCCAAGCTAGTTTCGCTCTTCTAACTACTTCCCTGACGAATTCCCCATCCAAAGTAATTTCTTGTCCCAAGTATACGTACCAATCAACATACTTTAGTTTGCTACCATCTATAAAGATATCTAAACTTTCTAGATGAGAATTGGACATCAACTTTGTTTTGGATAAGTTGATTTGAAGACTAATTTATTTAGATGACTCGCTGAGTTTATTGAGACGCTAACCCAAATCTATCACCGTATGAACAACAAGCACAATTTCATCAGATAACCACAGATGAGTGATGTACTAGCCGTTAATTTTAATGCCACTTTTCTCCCATTCAAGTGTTTTAAACATTTTCACTAGGATTGCAGTAGCAATTTGAGGTACAAGATGTCACCTTGTCATACGCTTTTTTGATTGAAAACTCATTGGTAATTTGATGTAATTTTACACATGAGGTGGCTTTTGCGTAGATATTTTGAACCAGTTACACATATGTGGTCGAGACACCTTGGCTAATCAACGAAGAGATGACAGCTGATGTTTTTATTGAATCGAAAGTTTTTCATGATATGCAACAGCAAGACATAATGGTATGGCATATTTATTTAATCGGGATATAATTTCACGAATTGTGTATATGCTCTAGAGAAGTCTTTTTGGAAGCCGGCTTGTACTAAAGGCTGATAGGGGTCGAGGAAGTTGGAAAGACGATTACATAATACTTTCAAAAATTTATAGTAGGCCACCGACATTAGACTGATCGGTCGGTAGTTCTTGAGTTCTTCTTTATAGCTCTTCTTGTTTATCAGAATGATTGTCGTATTTTCTTCTTATAGATACACTCAGTAAATATTTCTAATAGGATTCTGTACACCTTAGACTTTTATACTTATTCTGTATTCTCTTGGTGCTCTATCAATCTTCATTGCTATAATTGCCTTTTCCATTTCACTCACTAGAACCTGTGAGATTTCATTGTAGTTGTCGACCAATGGATGTTCTTCGGTATTTTGCTGAGAGTCGATCTACAATTTTTTGAAGAATTGTTCGAAGATTATTGTTCGAAGATTATGTCAAGTTTTCATATTCTTTCGCCCATCAGTAATTTTATTAGCACGATTTCGGTCTTCCCGCCTCGCAGACATCGATTTAGAAGTTACAAACCTTTATTCTCTGAGATGGTATCCAGAGTTATCCTCTGACTATATTGCAATACGTCTTCTTTACTTCGTTTACGGATAGGTTTGCACAATGTATACCATTTATTAGGCAACGGTTTCTGCCGACTGTTTGAACCGGCACCTTTTTTTTAAGAGCCTGGTTTGATCGCTTATCCCAGAATCAAATAATTATGCGATCTATCTAGGATGATCTAGAGAGATGTTGGAGACAAATTTGATGATTACAAGGTCGCAACAAAAAGATAGGGGACCTGGCGACATTACAAGGTGATTGGAAAACCACGGAAGAGCTCCTCCGTGAAATAAAAATCAAAGAGGAATATGGAGAGGTACTGTCTGCGTTAAAGGAGGAAATAGAGAAAGCACTAAAGGAAGTGGGTGCAAGTATATCCGCCTAAAAGAGCATCGGGAGCAACCAAGAAATGGTACAAAGCAATAGTCATCAGAAGGGTTAAGAAAATAGAACTGCCTGATAAGTTCATAAAAGAACTTAACGCTAAACTCTTAGCAGTAACAACCAATAAAATAAAATTTAAAGAAACAAATATAAACTTAGATAAATAATTAATCACATCAGTAACAATATAAAAGTAAAATCAAAATCTAATCTAACGATTGAAAGAAGCATAACAATGAAAGTAAATCAAACAAAAATAAAGTTACGCGTTATGCATATTTTAGTGAGAAAGGCATAAGGGCATGACATAACAAACGGCTTTCTGAATTGAACAATAGAACAATAAAAAAGTAGTAAACGTGCAAAAAAACATCAAAATAGTATCACACGTCCACAGCGTGGTAATGCGTAAACAAATATGGTTGATGAAAGCTGAGGCAATAATAAAAGAGGTATAGTTATTGGCAAGGGACAAGTAAAGCAACTAGTAAGAAACATCATAGCCAATCCAGTGAAGGCCACATGGGATGTAGACATCCTTGTACTCGGCAAATTGGAAATGAAAATCCTTTCCAACATCATCTACGATGTGAACGTAGCACGGTTGGAAAAAGATCGAGTGGTTGAAGATCATTTAAACAGTGTGGAGAGAGAGGTAGAGGAAGATAAGAAGAAGCAGCAAAGCTTTTTGGAAACCCGACCCTGTCAGTCTAGAATGATAGCAACCCCAATGTAGAAGATGAGGCTTGCTTCCACTTCGTTTATTGGCGTACCATAAACGAAGTGGAAGCAGGAACTACGTCGCAGCAGACCGTTGCAACGTCAGTCACGGAAGCAGCCGCCCAATAAAGTGCGGTGGGGCCCAGCACGACCAGTAAAAGTAGGGAGTCTACGCCACCATCAACGGATCCATGGAAGATAGGCCAGTCAGTAATGATTAAATTCTCTATAGAGGACGAAAGGACCTGGAGAAAAGGAAAGATTACAAAAATTCTGACGTGGTTCAATGGAAAGGTCGAAGCAGGAGGCGCGAAGCAGAGAAGGAAGGGTTCGACACTTTTTAATATCAAATGGCTTGCAGCGTTACCACTGCGTTCAGCTGACTCAGAGTCAGCAATATGAGATTTTAAGTTAGAATACAACTAGTGTCTTTTAATACGTCTGTATTCTTAGTTTATTACTCCACATTTAAACTACCAAGATTATTAATTTAATTTAGGTAATTTTCAAAAACTGTCATTGCCGTGCCAATTAAGTAACTGAAACCTAATAGAATAGGCTGCTTCATTAGTGCGCGTTAATCTAATTCGCTGTTACCTTCATCGATCATTGAGAAAATTATGTTAAAATTAAATGTGTTAGATAATGTTTCCGTAATAATAACACAGCACTTAATTACATTAATGTAATTTCTGGCATCAGAACTCTTTAACTTTATCTTATAATCCTAAGTAAGTATTCAATTTCAAATAAAAGTTTTTTGTTCAAAGTGTGTGCATACAATTGTACAAAATGAATCGATTACTGAAGTATTGTTTTCTTGATTTTGCTTTTGTGGAAATCAACCACGTAGACGTAAGTATATTTTTATGATATTAAGAATTACTTATGATATAAGCTATTGATTTAATTAGTACCTAATAAAACGTAATTTTTATTTTTTAATCGGAAATATAAAGTAATAATTGGAAATGTACATTTGAATACCAAATTGAGAAAATAAATTTGAGAAAACATTAAGAACCTGAGCTGGCTTTTACAAGGAGATCGTTTTTGATTTTTTATTCTACGTTTCCATATTAATAAGCTGGAAAGATGTCATTTTGCATTCTAATTAACATAAACCGCACAACATCATAATTCGATAGAGAATGGTACACATAAAGAGACACATCGAAACGAAGAATTCCAGCTCAATGAACAAAGATATCGACTTCTTTAAGCGACAAGCCAAACGGTTGCACAACTCTAGAATTGATGCCTCCTATTCGGTTTCAAGGAAAACAGCGACCGCTAAAACTCCACAGACAATCAATCAGAGCAAATCTGATATTACTTTGTTACAAAGAAATCATATCGATAGTGTTAGGAAGTTCTGCACTTAAGAAGTTAAAGCATGTTTCCATGCCAAACAATACTGTAACAAGGCAAATCGCGGATATGTTTAAAAGCATACTCTCGCAGTTGGTGTAAATCCAGAATTCAAAACGACGCATGTCGCCAATTTTGTATAGCTTTGCGTGTAAGTACGATATGTCTTAATGAGGCGGCTACCTCTTCACAGTATAACCAGCTCTTACGTCCTCTATGACTGAATTGCCCTGACCAGTTGCGAGTCCGATTGAGATCAGCGTAGAATTCGATAAAGAAATATGTTCAGAAATATTTGAACGCAAATATCTAAGTACGGATAAGTTTCACAGGATGTGCATCTAAATAAAATCCACATATAGCACGAGAACCACATTTATGAAGTAAATAATATCTGTATCAGAATTATATCCCTGTATAATTAAGTATGCCACAAGTAATTGCAGAAAATATCGAAATACCATGCAAGGCTAGATACGCACAAAAGATATATCTGTATCAAAATTATATCACAGTATTATAATCAATAACTATTAAACAAGTTTTAAAAAAAATCATAATGTAAGGTGAGATACGCAAAATAAAAATATATCGGTATCAAAATAACATATCAAAGTTATCATAATAAAAGTTAATTATTTTTGAAAAAAATATCACTCAAGCCTAGCTATTTAAAGATAATAACTCTGTTGTTATTTCAAATAATCTTTGACAACTGACCCCCCTCCGCCCAGCCTCAAGTAACAGATGAAACAGATTAAAATTGGTTTCCGCAAAGCACAAACACAACAAAAATAAGAGTGAGGAATTCCTTATGACAAACAACAATTTGGATTATCCTTAGTTATTATCACTTTACTTAAATCTTCTTATAAAATCGGCAATATCAAAATCACAGAACCTGAAAGTGTAAATATATTTATTATATGGCAAAAATTATGTTAGAGTCAAGCTGAACCAGTCGATGGGTTTTTCACCAAAAATATTTCTTCTTAATTCGCACATTAATGTCTTGTCTTATTCCTGTCTTATTATTTTAACATGCTCCGAACAGAGATATGTTAGAATGTATTTAAGAGACAGCTGTAAGATAATCTTTTATTCGACGAAACACTAAGTACCAGAACAACATCAAGAAATATTCAGTGGTACTTCAAGTCACAAACGCCTCTAGAGAAGAACAAATCAGGCCACAAACACAATTTCCGAACAAAGTTTGACGCGTACAATGCCTCAGCGCACGAAGACACAAAATGGGTTTGGCGCTGCATTTTCAGACTGCCGCATTACCTATACTCAGTTGTGCATTTTGTGAATATTGCTCGTCGTTGCGTTTGTTGTAATTTTTTTTGCATTTAGATATGATGGTGAAAAGTAGGGTAAACGCTTTACAGTAGAAACAAAGGAGGATATAATAAATATAAACATGACAACGGTGTTCGTGTTTCTGATCTCGCCAAACAGTACGGCATAGCTTAATCTGCGATTTGTACTCTTTAAAAAAATTACTGTTGGGTACCCAAAAAATGTACGGTTCATCGAGTTAAATTGGGGGAAATACCTTATTTCGACTTATGACCTATAACCCCTCTTGACTCTTTTTTCGACTAATTTATAACAGAGCAGTCTGGCGTCTAAAGCAGTCTGGCCAGACTGCCTGGGTGTTATGAATTTGTCCGTTTTCTCGACGTCTGCTGCGGATTTTGACCCAAGTCTCCCCACTACCGTTTATGAATCACTTTCTCTTCGTTTCTGCTTTACGTAAAATTGAGTTCCTTGGGTCTTACACTTGTTCCCCAAGTTTTATTCTTACAGCTTTCATAGGAACCGAGATATTTAATGTTATACAATAGAAGGTCACAAGTAAATGGTTCCCAAAGTTTACAAAAGAAAAACAGCCTGTATATATGTTACATTGTAATTTTAGAAAAAAATGTTTCAAATAAAATTGAATGAGCGTCATATCGATGAAACCATAAGAGTTAGATCCGTCATGTGCGGTATTATTTTAAATAAAATTATAAGGGCTATCAAAATGCATAAAATATACATGGTGTTACTAAAAAATTTATTGCTCAAAATCAGTTCAGTATAATCAATTGCTCATAATGGTACAATTAAGGTCCGTTAGAGTTATCTCTAAGTTTCCTTTTTCCAACTTTCATAGCAACCGAGATATTTAGGATTAAAAAAAATCAAGGTCAACTTACTCCGATGCAATGATATGTAAGTTTTGTAAACTCGCTTAATCCCTTAAATATAAAAGTATCTTTTGATGCAAGAAATAAATTTAAAAAAATTATTGCGAAAGTTTTCAAGAAATCAACACTCCTCAGGTTTGCAAAACAAAATACGCATATATATATATATATATATATATATATATATATAGAGGGTATAGAAGGCATATGTAGAGGGTATATATATATATATATATAGGGCATATGTAGATGATATATATATATGTCAAATTGTAATTTTGGAAAAAATGATTCAAATAAAATAAAAGGGGCTTTAGGTAGCCTATAAAATAAAGTTTATTCGAATGTCCTGTCCTGTATAGTTTCTGAGATATATTGAAAAATATTTTCAATCTTTGAACATGGCGTTATGGCACTATGTGTGGCACTACGTGTGGCACTATGTGTGTGCAACTATTTGTGTACGAGGCACTATGTGTGCGCAAAATTTCAGCCTCCTAATGGAAAAGTCTATTTTTTGTGAAAAAAATTACGCATTTCCTCCATATTGGATTTATAAAAAAAATTAAAATAATTTTTTTTTTCGGAACAATAGTGCACTTGCCTACCAAGTTTCAGCCAAATCAATCCAATAGGTTAGGAGTAATTCCTGGACATACATACATACATCCGTACATCCTGACACCGAAAAGTCGATCCTGTTAATATTTTGAGCAAGAAAACATTTTGTCAGGAAAAACTTTTTATATGAAAATTGTTTCTTATGATCCCCTCTTTGAATTTCGTATTAACGGATTGCAGTAATTTCAAAAGGGAGAAGAACTAAGGTGAAATATGAAAAATTCTCAAAACATGAATCCTATAACTTTCAAGTGCCTATACGTACTACATACGTATATGGTATATGTAAGTTAAAATATGCTCTAGAGTGGCCAAATGAATGGCTATGTTATCGATCCATAGACCCCAAGTTGAGAAGTAGAAAAATTAAGAAATTAATGCTTTGGTATAGCATTGGGTCCTCCTAGGGACTGGTTATGCCAATTTTTAATATTTCAATTGTCATTTCTAAAAGATTATGAAGGCAATTCTTTATTTATGAATAAAGATCATTTAGCTATAAATACAATTGTTAATAAATACAAATTTACATTCTGAAAGAAAACAGAGAAATTATGTTTTATAAAGTTCTTTCAAGATTTTTGATAATTCATGAATTAAGAGTAGTTGCACATTAAGTTACATTGATTTACTTTAGAAAGAACTGATAAGGCCTTTAAAGTTTACAGATATAGGAGACACCAAAAAGTTTTTATACGCTCGCAGTAAAGAGAGTACATCACATTAACATTTTAAGTATTTTGAATCATTCAATAATACATGAATCAGCTACTAATACTATTGATAAAATCCGAATATCCACAATTGTAATGTAATAAATGATGACCAACACAATACTTATTAATTTATATTAGAATCTATCTGTGATTTGAATCGGTAGTAAAAATGTGATATCGGATTTTCATTTATATAATTTATTAACAAAGTACGGGTTCCGCATTGAGTATCCATACTCAGGTATTGGTCTGATGTGTGACTTGTATATGATCAAGAACATCTGACATGTTATAAGTGGAAAGGCTTTTCTTGTTAAATAAATTAATGTTTTAATAAATTAAAAGTTTCTTTAAATATGCCGTTTATGTGTTCTTCCCACTTTTAATCGCGAGAAACAATAATTCCAAGATCTCGCTGAGAAGGTACTTTCTTCAATACGTTTCCGGAAAGAGTGTAATGTTTTGCCGGATTTGTCTTACATATATATATATATATAAAACTGTGCATTTATCTAAGTTTAGCGGTAGCAGCCAGGTTTGAGTCCAATTATAAAGTTTGTCCAAGTGGATAAACCAGAAGTTTCGTCTCATAAGCAAAGTGACTGATTCTGTCTTCTATAGATTTTGTCATGTCAGTTATATACCACAAAAATAAGAGAGGTCCAAGTACTGATCTTTGAAGCACCTCGCTGAGTATGTCTTGTTCACTGGAATAATTATTGTCAATTCAGACGCATTAGTGTGACTCGTCAGAACACTTCTTATCCAACGGAGCAAACTGACTTTGTCTCCCATATCATCTAGTTTGTTTAATAGTCTTTGTCTTAGAACTTTGTCGAAAACCTTTTCAAAGTCTAGATATATAACATCAGTTGCGTGATTCTTGTCAAATTTGCTTGTCAGTTTATTTAATACTAATAGCATGTTGCTACTACGGATCGTCCAGGCCGGATTCCGTGCTGTGCTCTGCCAATCGTTCCATTTGCAAACAAAAACTTTGTTAAGTCTTCGGCTATAATTTTTTTTTCATGCATTTGCTGTTTGGTCTACAGAATACCGCTTTAGTTTTGTCAACGTTTTTGTAAATCAGAATGCTAGTAGCATTCTTCCATGCAAATTGTTCATATCTTCTGAAATGGGAGAACTTAGTAGTTCTGCACAATTGTTAACGAAAAGAGCTGGTAAATTGTCAGGTCCAGGACTGGAGCTATTGTTTCCGGAATTGATGGCGTTTAATACTCGTTGGGGAATGTGGTAATTGTTTCTATGCTGTATATTTGTCATTGAATTTCCGGAAATGGGCCGAAGATTTCTTGTGTAAAAGCACCCTGGAACTGGTTCGCGAATTTGTTCGCGACTAATAAGGGATAAGTAATTGGTTTATCAGAGTTGTCTTTAGCCAAGGTGATTTGCCTGACTTTAGAACAGAGTGTTTTTGAAATGTAGTTAAAGAATTTGTTATTGTTCTCTCAGATTGGTTCCTCGGATTTGCACATTGTCGATTTGATTTGAGATCTAACTTTATTGTAGATAGTTCTGCAATCCTTATAGGCTTCGTTTTTTCTTACAGCGTTGTATCGGCCCCACATATGTATTTCAATTGAAGTATTTTCAGAATGTTGAGACCGAGGCTTGTTTATGTGTTTATTAACTTTGAAAGTTTCAACAAATTGATTCAGTGGACTAGTTAAGCCTAATGATAGGTCTTTAGATGTTTCAATTTGACAGCTAGAGATATATAGATATATCTTCTTATGTTGTCGTAAGTTGCTTTGTTAAAGTTCTACACTTGCTTGGTTGTGTGATTGTTGCTCTGTATTGGAATCCGAATATTGGCTTCGATAACACTATGATCGCTTTTTCCTATGGGCGCTTTAATTTCTAAGGCTGTAAATAGTTTCCTGTTATTTGTCAATACAAAATAGGGTGTTGATAGATTATTATGATCAAGAAATCTAGTCGGCTCCAGTGTCATTTGGTGTAAGTGGCTATTTCTGTACATGTCAGAAAAGTATTCCACCGATTCGTTTTTGGCCTTAAGCCTATTTTGCGACCAATTAATTTGTGGAAAATTAAAATCTCCAAAAAAATTTGTACAAAAGTTCAAAAGTATTTGAACATTCTGTTCATTAATATAGTATCGAAAGCTATGGGACTGGATGGA
>WYDF02095293.1:0-10781 GCA_009867245.2 Adranes taylori | reverse complement strand
TGTCATTAATGTTATTTAAAACGTATATCAAATATTCCACAATATATTTTAGTCAATAATTATCACCTTGGATTATGGCTTATTAAAACAATGTTATTTAAAGTTTCTTCACAATTAGCATACGCGTGTGTTTATTATAAAACATTATTATATGCAAGTAGTACTCGAAAACTACCACACCACGCTCTAATAAAAAAAATTCCGCGGTCCGTCACTCCTTTTCTATATATATATATATATATAGTGGAAGACCGAAGTATAAATAACATAATGCAAAGATTGACACACACGACGTAAAGCATTTGGACGAAATAGTACCTTTACAAGTTGAGATGCAGTATTAAAGTGTTTTATTTAACCAATGAAGAGCAAGCAATTTTAATAATCAAAGTTCGCCTCGCATACTACTTACATTAGTTTTTGTCTGAGAAGCATCGGACCACCCTCAAGCATGGCCAAAGTTGTTTCTACAGTGATCTTAATTGAAAGGGGGACTTTATGCCAAAAATTTATCATGATGACCAAACAACCCCGTCAAGCATCCCTATTCCTTATACGGGACTGACCTATTCTTGTGGATTTCCATATTTTCGTTACCCACTCCTATTACTAAATTGGGATCTTTGATCTGTACCACCCTATACGGACCAAAACGGTAACCAGAACGACCATCCATCAGTTTAATTTAACACTGTTTTAAGTAAACTAAAAATTAATAGAAGCCTTAAAAAGCGGTTAGTTCATGATGCATGGAACCATTTCACCCATTATTATAAGGGCTCATTAGCACCTTTTTGATTAGGAGCATCACTGTTGTATATTTTGAAAAACACGACGCTTCTCACTAGCCGGCTGTTTGAAGAAATGAAAATTTGTTGTATGTATTACTAATTTACACGTGTTTTAGAGGATATTGGTACCTAATTGATGTTCTTAATTATTGTTGTTATTGGCATTATAGCAACGCAAATGTAAAGTAGGTGAAATAAAGCACCATTGAACTAACTCAACAACTGAGTTACTTATTAAGTGCAACCCAGATAGACTTAACAATCAAGTAATTAATATCCCTTTACACGATACTCTCTATAGTACATACAAACACTGCATATGGTATTGTTAGATGATTAATGTTTTTCTGTTTTTGATATTATTTGAAGTAATATGTACGTAATACCAAGAAGGAACTATTTATAATTACAACAAATGTCTTAAAAAAGTGGCTAATTTACGCCGTATGGAACCATTTCATCCATTATTATAAGGGATCATCAGCACCTTCTTTATTAGGATCATCATTTAATTATATCATCATTATTTATTTAATTATCTAATGTTATATGTTATATTCTCTTGGTCTATGTTATGTTCTAGATCTAGGTGTATGTTATATAGATTTAGTGGGTTTAATTGCCTGTAATGTAACTCCCTAGTTCTTAGCCGATCTCGTTAAATAAAAATTTTCCATATATATTTGGCTGTTTGTCATTGGCCTAAGGGGGTCATATTTTGTGACCCCGCTTGTTCCATACAAATTTCTATGTCTTCTGCTTCTATTATTTTTTTCAAGAGGCTAAACAAGCATTATTCAGAATAAAAAGTAGGACTATTTAATCTTCATAAAAATTAATGCCCAAATCAAGGAAGATAATTATTTACATCGAATAATTTTTGGAATAAGCCTTAAAGTGTTGATCATTTGTAGTTCATTATTAGTGAGATGTCTCTATTTTGCAGTAATAATTTTGAAACTTTGAGAGTATGTATATGTCAGATATAATAAGATCGTTTAAAGATACGCATTCACATATCAAATATATTAAATGTTTGATTAACAGTTTTATTACTCATTATACATCAAACTTTTCCTGTTGGTTTATTAAAATTCAGGAGGCCATATTTTATTGTAGTGTAGAATTTGCAGTACATAGGTTTAGAATTCAGTATGCTAGTTACAGGTTAATTACATCTTTTATTTTATTTTACATGCCACTATAATGGTACTTTCTTTAGCCTATAAATTTATTAATATTATTCTTAATAATACACACTTTCGCATAATAAAATGGATGTTTTATGTACATTTTTATTTTTCGAGTTTTATATGTTCTAGTAGTTAATGTTTTTATGATAATTCACATTTTTATGATAATAGTTTTTAGTTTTAACGTTTAAATATAATTTATATTATTATGAATTATCTAGCTTAATCCGAATTTCTTTATTAATGCACTATAGAAACGAACTGAGTACTGAATACTAATTTTAAACTTAATGTTGTAACGTGGAGATTTGTCCACATTAAAATAATTTAACGCCATAAAGGTTTAGCATTGTAAATAAGATTTTAGATAAGGTGACAGCCAAAGAGTACCTTACTAGAGATCTATTTTATGATCAAATTACGAAAATAAATATTAGTTATTGATTATACCTTATGCTAATTAATTACATCTTAAACAAATCAATTGTACATAGAAGCTATGCATGGGAACAAAGTCCATTGATCAATGTCACACAGGTGTTATAGAAAATATAAAATGCGTAGAAAATAGAATGCGCTAATGAGATACAAATTAATCATGACTGAAAGTATGCATATTGATATATGGAAGGGGACCTGAGATGTATAAAAGCGATTCACCCACAACAGTAAGGGATAGTAATTTTAGACGTCCGCCGAACGTCGTAATGACGGAATAAGTAGCGAAATAATAATCTGGTATAAAATAATATTAGAATAATAATTAAATAACAAATAATCATGTCTAATTGAAGTGTGATCATAAATTTATTAAGTATTTTAGTATGCATCTAATGTAACGTGATACGTAGAATTAATATTTTTTGGGAATAATTCAGATAAATTAACTTGAGTATAATTTTGATGAACAAAGTAAAATCGTGTATAATTAGTATCAAGTTTGTTAATCAAGGTAAAGCTAAGTATAAATCAATAATAAAAATTATGGTGCGTTACTGAAAAATAATAAATACATAGTTTGTGTAGAGCGGCAAAATCTGTAAGTACCTAGTTTAACATTTCTTTCATTTAACTGAACAAGTTATGAAGTCACTTTTATTCACGTGTTCATTTTATTTTACTAATTGCAAAGCGTTGAATATTTTATTTTACGTATGGGAATGAATGAGCATGTCATTGGATTGCATTAAACATTTTTAACCACCAATACAGTTTGATTAAGTTTAATAACTGTTTAATTTCTGCTGCCTGAATTATTATCACTCTCGTTAAGGCTTATGACTATCATTAAGGATTCACGTTTCCAGTTATTACTCAGCCATAAAAGGCACAATTCAATCTAAACGGTACGTCCACCTTAGCGATGGTCCGGCCTAGTGTTTTATTCTACATTAAGTGGGGCTAACTGGGGGATTTAGATTAGATCGTTCCACATCAATTATTAAATTAGAAACTTTGCTAGAAGTAGCTAAACTAAAGTGCTATCTTATAAAATAACGAAGGAGTCAGGTACCTATAATTGTGAACAGGGGATTGCTACGCTAACTCATATAAAAAGTTCCGTCTCACCCATGTCAGTTCGAAGAGAATAACCCTCCGCCCTAAAAAATAAGTGACAATATTTAGAATATACTCGAGCAAATACTCTGTTATTTCTTATTTACTACAGTGTGTAATTCACAAAGAATTGAATTTAGCTATTAGAGTTTCAAATGAACCTTTGGGATTAAAAGGTAGCGGAAACTGGATTAACCTGTTAGAGTTAATTTCAAAATTTGTTCCGTTTTTAATGGAGCACTTTCAGAATTGCGGTAACTCTGATTTGGAAAAACATCTTATCTTTCTAAAACAGTTTGTGAGAAACTATTAAGTTTAATGACTAGAAAAGTTTTGTCTTCAATTTCTCACAACGATCACTTATGTTTAATCGAAAGGTACTTCGATCCAATTGCATTTGAACTAATTGAACCTTTCTGAAGGTTGGCGAAATTGAGAATCATTCTGGATAATAATTAACTGATATGACTTTTTTGAAGACGCAGTTCATCTAAATTTTGGAGGACACAATCCTATAATAATGCCATGAATATGACAGGAAAAGATAAAGGCTTGAAGACTAGAGATAAACTATAAAACTTTTCTGCCATCCTTAATTTAGGTGGACGCACTCTCTTAATCTAGTTGGAAATTCAAGTGCAGAATGTTGCATTGATTCAATATACTATTTTACATTAGTTCAGGAAATCTATAATTATTTTTCATCGTCCACTAAAAGATGGAGTGTACTTGAAAATTTTTCCAATCGAACTGTGAAAACATTGTCAAAAATAAAATCAGATACAGTCAAAGTAGTTTAAAATAAATATGAAAATCTTTTAGAAGCTGTTAGTGAAATTATCGAAGATGAAAATATTCACGGAAATTCGAAAGTTAGAAGAGAAGTTGAAATTGCTTTGTTTACAGTTTTTTGGAACAAAATTTTGGAGAGAATGAATGCTGTTTCTAAAAATTTACAAGACTCAAATATCACACTAGATAGATACATGCTCAACTTTATACTCATCCCTTGCTAAACTTGTTGTTTTTTTGAAAACCCAATTTGACCCAGTTGGAGAAGAGGCTAAAAAGCTATTGTCAGACGATTTCCAAATGAGTCTCAGTTAATTATGTAACGTCGACTGCTAAAGATTATTTCAAAAAGAACTTTTTTCCTTGAAAATATTGATTCAAATTTGAAAGAACATGCTAATTCTAATCTTGAAGTTTATCAAGGTTTTAGATTTTTAATCAATTTTAACATCTCAAATGGAGAGCTTAAATCGAGAGTGAATAATATCGTTAAATGATGCGAAGGAGATATTGATGATTTTCTATTCAGCGAAATTACTCACTTCCATAAATTTCTCAAAGTCAATAATCGAGATGGGTGGTATTCTTCAAATCATTTGGCATTCTACAAGATAATTAAAGATAGAAATATGGAGATGGCTTTTCCAAATGCTCGATCTATTTTGAGACTTTGTTTATGTTTGATGATAACCAAATTCACTGGAGAAAGAACTTTTTCGAAATTGAAACTGATCAAAACTAATTTCAGATCTACAATGATTCAACAGATATTGAATAATTTTTATTATCCAGTAATATTGACAAATTAAAATTCCTTGACTTAGATTGACTGAATGATGAATTTGCTCATGAGAAATGTGGAAAGAAAATTTTTTTAAATACTAATTTTTGCAATCAAGTTTTGAATTCTTGTTTAAATAATTTTTCATGGAAGAGTTAATATTTGGTTAATAAAAATGAAAAATCAAAAAGATAAAATGATTATTAAAAATCTTTTATTAATCATTTTACCTTCTTTCTTAATACTTATTTAGACTTTATCAAAGGCCTTTGAGAAAATGGCTAGAATAAAAAAGGTGTTCTCCGATTTTTCAAAAAGGGGGGCCTCAAAACTTTGTTCGTCCTAGGGCCCCCAAAAGTATAAACGTTTTTATTAAATATTTT
Source organism: Adranes taylori (assembly GCA_009867245.2). Taxonomy (NCBI): domain Eukaryota; kingdom Metazoa; phylum Arthropoda; class Insecta; order Coleoptera; family Staphylinidae; genus Adranes; species Adranes taylori. The sequence goes on along the minus strand of WYDF02095293.1, from coordinate 5,284 downwards.
AAATCCTGTCCTACGTTTTTCCCAATGCGAAAATTTTGCAATCAACGGAGGATTTTGAAAAAATCCAATTTGGAGTATGAAAAAACATTTTGTTGATGAAATAAATATTATTAATATGAAAATGAATGTCTTACGTAGCATAAAAGAAATATAACATTAAAAACGACACTGAAAAAAATATTATTTAATCACTCTGTTCCGCGTTGCAAAAAAGAATCTAGTGTTCCTTGCTGGATCTGTGATCAGTCTTCCCCCTTTCAGTCTTCCCTTTTTTGCGTCTTTTACGTAGACATTTTCGTTATTTTGCCTTTCCTCTAACGTAGTTTCCCATTTCCATGTTTCATAAAATCCTATAATATCAAGTTCCTTTATAAACTCCCACAAAACTTCATTCTATTCTTCTATTCATGATATGTTTTAATGCACTACCGTTATTTTATCCTTTTTTCATTCTTTTCTGCCTTGCATTGTGTTTTTGTTCTAACTTTTCTTCTTTACAAGTTTTTTGAGTTTTTACTTTTTTCTTCTGAATACAAAACGCCCTCCCATATTTGCTCCTCAAGATTTTTGGAGCACTCGGCCACTCGAGCATTTCCCCTTCCTGCATTTTTGATTTCATATCTTGGCTCCTCATAATAGAACTCTTTTTCCTCTATTTTCATTTTTTTATAAGTTACTTTCCCTTACCTTTTTCCGATTGCTGCTATTTCTTTCAAAATGACTTGCATATTTTCTGATAACTCGTTTTTTATGCCTATCCTTATGCACATTAGTTTCTATTTATCTTTGATTACTTTTTCTATTTCTTCAACACTCTTTACCTTTATAGATCCATTGATTCCGTTTCTTCCTATACTTTTGCTTTTTCTATATTTATTTCTATGCTAGTTTCTCTCTATACGAAGTTTTACCTCTTCTGTTTTCGCTTTCAATTAGATCTCTTTTAATCCATTTATAATCATATTGTTCCGTCTGTTTTGACGCGGCTGTTTTTCAATTTTGGTTCTCAATCTCTGCATCTCTTCTTTGATTTTTCTTACCTCCGTTTTCTTTTTTCTTTTATGGGTTCAATATGCTATAATTTTTGTTCGCAGGTTTCCCATTAGTAATGCGTGCTGTTTTTATCATTTCCCGCTCTTGTGTTTTGGCTTAGTCTTCATTTAGATTAGCCACTTCTGCTTCTTTTTCTTGTTTCTCCCTTCCCGTTATCACCTGCTTTTGTTTCGTCAAGCTCTGTTTTACTTCTGTCTTTGGTGTTCTTTGGTTGATACGCCTTATAATGATTCCAAGTTATTTTCGTTGTTTAGTTTCCCTTTTCTCGGCATTTTTGATAAATCTATTGAACAGCTGTCGTAAAACTCTGTGTTTTCATCAGCTGTGGCCGCTGTGAGAGAATGTTTTTGTTTGATTGCCGTAGTTGCGCTTAGTTCGATTTAGCTTTAAATTTCTGAAACGTTCAATTGATTGCTTTCAATTTATTGCGTAAGGCGAGCTTAATGTACTCAATGCTTTAAACATTAAAATATTATTTCAAAATAATATTAATAAAAATAATTATTAATTCAATTTAAATAAATAAATATTCAAAAGAAAACAAAATAATGACACCGCGTATGCTTTAGTCAAATTTAAGGGAAATTGCGAGATAAACAAAGCACCGTAGTGGCTAAATGTAGTCAGATAAACAAATTCATCTTTATTAAAGAAACTTAACAATTCTATACAGATTAAAATGTCCCAAATACAATGTAAATGGGCATAATAAAACGTTTGTAGAACATAAACAACTCATCATAGAATTCAATGCGTTTTTGTGTATCTGATTAAGTTACATGCATTATAATAAAAAAATATATTTTATAATCTGATCGTGACCTAGACTGAATGTACTTATTTAAATAACATTTTGACATCGCACTTTGCGATCATATTTGATAAAAATAATTAACGTAACGTATTGAAACATTTGTCTATGCATAATTTTTAGTAAATAAAACAATTTAAAATCTTAATTATATGAAGACTGCTTAAAAATGATTTTATATATTTTCACTGTTCAGTTTGCCGGAACATTTTGCGGGAACTTTGTAACTGTATCTTGTAGTGGATGTAATTCTACATGTCGACATTAGTAGGCCCTTCACCGTCTTCGTTGGCCGATTCTTTAACACACGCTTCAGGCCTTCTTTTGTAATGATGATGCTGCCTATGATGTCTAAAATAATCCACATGTGCCGTAACATGTTGCTATGGTTGGCTACATGATGCCACATGATGTCGTTAATCTCTTAACTGACCAATTCTTCACCGGATACTATAGATTCTAGGTCCTGACCGAACTGCCCGAATGATGCTTCGTCACTAATTGCCGTGAGTTGATAAAGCTTTGACTTGCGCTAAAGAAAAATAGCTTGTTGTAACTGCTACCTTCATGCTACGTTGTTGAAGTATGAAATGCTCTGGTGTTTTTATTACACAATCTTAATGGAATCTTATAATTCCAGTTTGGTTCAAAATGACTTCTTCCCGAATGCCGTTGCATGCAATTGCTATAACTCTGACTTTATTCGTGACAAACATCTAAGTATTAGCCATAGATAACTTGCGCCATAATGTTGACCTTAATTCAAACAGCTTTCAGGAACATTAAACTGATTGCGGTCGCTGATAAATTACATCGATTGCGATTGAGATTGCGGTTCACATCCATACGCTGCACTATTTCTGGGTTGCATATGTAAGCTGGTTGTGATAACTTCATGCATTCCTGGAACTTTGCTTCGGGTAATTAGAAATATTGTTGACTTTTGTAATGAGCTGCTAGCACCTTATTAGTTATATCTGCTGATACGTAAAATTTTTTTTGTCGTTTCACATACATCACGGAATCGCTTGCTCATTGCTTTGTTTGTCAATAAGTCTTGTTGTAATTTCTTTTTAAAGCCCCTGTACACTATGGCCCATGATAGGCCACCACACTATCACCGTTGTATAGAGGGAGATTGGCTTGTAGTGAGTCATCATGCACAACCAAAGTGCGCAGCACGTAGGTGGTGTGCCCACATAGTGCGCCATTATTGAGCTGCCAATTCAATTTGTCCGTGTCATGGCAATGTGTTTGAATCACAATGCATTTAATAAACAATAGTAATACTAAATAAATATAAATTATAATCAAACAATTATACTTTATGTTTTGGGTGTTTGCTTTATATATTTGGTGAATAGTAAATGATTAATTTAATCATGCCAGCATGGAGTACTGACGAACATTTTTTCAACCTCCATTAACGTCATAGTAAAAGAAACCAACAAAGAAAATTGGCAAAGACATAGTGGCCCATTTAATGTCCAATATAGTGGTCCAGTGTGGAGTCAACCTAGATGGTTTGCGATGACCATCGTGGCGATGGTGTCCATAATGGTGACCATTGAAGCGGTTATGTAGAAGGGCATTTAGAGTATTTTAACCCTGTTCTGAAATTCCTCTGTTAATATCTGTTCCTCCTAGCTATTCGGTATATAATTCATATTGAGGGTAGTACATTTCATATTATCCTTGTGTTCCGATGATCATTCCATCTGCTCCTTTATGAACGTCTATTATTCTTGCTAAAGGCTAGGTGCTGGAGTTGATATGGTCTTTAATAAGTGCTAATGTAGCAACTTCTACCTTATCTTCTTCTTGTTTTCATTTATATCTGTTCTGGAGTCTGCTCAGGTATTCTCTTGATCAGGCGTGCCAGGAATCTTATTTTTGTTTCTAAACCAATTGCCACCGTTGCGTGATATTGGTACTAACTGGAGTGTTTACCGGATCTGGTTCTGATACTAACGTTCTGCCAACCAGAAAATGGTCCAGAGTTAAGACTATTAATATCATTCGATGGCGGCCATAGAGTACGTGAAGTTAAGCATGCCTCAATTTGACACACTACTGTTGACATCTCTTCAAAAGTAAGTGATGTACCAATTATTCTCCTGATGGACTTGATTTTATATTTTTTTATTTGTCATTTGACAACTCTGTCAGTAATCACATGTGTTTAATTGTAATTATTTTTTTCTCCTAAGCATTTTTCTCTTAAAATTTTTTGCTCCCTCTTAAATATTGTCTTTACTAACATCTTAATATTTAGTTACTGTACTCCATGCCGTTGTCATGTGTAAACTCTCCTTATAAACTTCAGACTTTCTAAATATTAATATTTGTAAATATTAATAACAAGAATATTTCCTTTATTTCAAATTTCTGTCATATAAGAAACAAGACTTATTTCTGACGTAGGAATAAATTTGATCATTTCAGCTGAATGGTTCAATGAAATTGATAAATATGCGGAAATCGCATATTTCGTGGCCATTATAAATGTAATTAGAGAATTTACGATTGCTGTTTTTATTGATATTCATATTCGAAAAGCCATAATGTCGATTCGCACAACACCTAAATTTTAGTACTTAAATTATCAGATTTTCGTATCTGAAATGAGTTACCAATGCATACATATAAATTTTATTAATAATTTTTTTATGACACTTCTTCTGAAGTTATTAAATTTGGCATCGTTCATTGCATTTATATAGAAACTCTACACCAGAGGAGGTGAACAACTGCAGGAAGTTTTTTTCTAACGTCAAAGACCTCTAATGGCATAGAGTTTGACATCAAATAAGTATCAAATCTAGTTGATGTTATAGTTTCTTTTACTTAGCTTATATTCCTAATTAGTCTTTGCTAGAAATATTTGAAAAGCTAAAGTGCAAAGTTTTTAAATGTAAGTCAAATATTGGTTAATAAGGAACCAGATACCACAAAAAATATTATAGTTTTTGTATATCTCGAGAATTGACATTACTGACATTCGTGGCATGTACATGTCTACTCCCTGCTGCCAAGTGTGTACAACTATGTTTATCGGATTCAAATATTTATAATAGAATGCGACGTTGTCGCGTCTAAAGTTGAAACATTCGTTTACGATATCTATTGAACCGTTGGAGGAAAATATTTGTTATCTTTAATTGGATTGGTTTTGTTTTTATTACAAACTGTAGCGGTCCAGAGATTTAATACAGGCAACATACATTACAATTAAGTATAGTTGCTAAGTATAGTTGCAAAAAGCTCTGGTTGCAAGAAAGATACAAGGAGATAGAGACTTTTCAAGAAAAACATGACCTTTTCAACGTACATAAATGTATCCAAAGGCTCACGGGTAAACAGCGGAAACATAGGGGCATTCTGAAAAATTGTAACAACGAAATACTCGTAGGTATCGAA
>WYDF02095282.1:0-10781 GCA_009867245.2 Adranes taylori | reverse complement strand
AAAGAATATATACTAAACGTGACAATATTGCAAACTGTTGTTAAATATCCACACACCAAACGTTCAATAACAGATATAATGGAGCGTCATCTATATGTACGCATTGATACTGTTAAATAAAGATTCGTTTACACGATAGTATACTTATTTCATCTTTTGTTTCTTAGTTTTGATTTATTTACGGAATTTATCATTTACAAAAACTTATTACAATTTGTAGCTTACAAAGTTATATAAGCCTATTGTACTTTTGAGACTTATAATTTTGAATGTTTAATATTTAAGTTGTATATCCTCATTATATTATTTGGTGTTGTCACCAGGCCTGGCGTTGACATGCAACAATTTCATCAGACATTCTTCTTTGCCAGTATACGGAAGCTTCCGTTCCAACTCAAGCGGATTAATTAATGCTGGTAGCGGTACACAGTGAAAGTTTCAGTCAGTTCCAATATATACTACCAAATGTAGAGCAGAAAGTTCTTTTCGAACCGATTGGGTTATGCTACCGATGTTGATGGTTCACCGAGATTTACCCAGTATTTTCTGCGTTTTGTATTATCATATACTATCTACTTCTCATCGTTTTCTGTTTTACTTCCACGTTTTTTGCGTTACTTCAAACGGTTCTGAATTCTCAATAACCTGTTCATCCAAATCATTGTCGCACCCAGGACGTTCTTTATCGACCAGACTAAAGTTGCCGCTTTTAAAACGTTTAAACCAAAATACATTTATTTCTTATTAAAATTCGTAAAGAATACAATGTCGGATATGCACCTTATCTGTTGCCACGTTTGACTCAACTAAAATGAATTGCTTTTAAGGTTATATTCAGAATTTCGCTAAACTGTATGTTCCTTTGACAGCCATATATCAATACTACATAACCTCAAAAGAGCGAGAAAAATCAGTTAAATTTAAATTCCATAGCTGCTAAAAATTAATTGGATTGTTCATTTGTACATCTAATATTTACAAATAAGGATTTTGTTTTTTACTTTTCTGTCACGTAGGTTCTGTCTGAATTATGCGATCGCAATTAGTGCGCTCGCTATTCATTTGATTGCGCCGTAACTAGGGCAACATTTTGCAACAAATGCAACTTTTTTCATACGTCCAATACTTCAAGTAAATTCCTCAAACTCAAATTTATCCACGATTTCGTCAATTCTAAGTGAATTGTAACCGCAACTTTATTGCAACTTTTGCTTAAATGCAACTTTAAAATTATTAGTGTTTGCTGACGTTTGTGATGTATGATTAAATTCTTTGTTAAAACACGGGGCGCCCTCTTGGGTACAATGGTTAAAATATATCGACAAAAAAGGTATTGTTTGCACGGGGGTTCTATCTTTATGTACTTCTTCTTTATGTATTTCGCGCTAACCCAACTTACGTTAGTGACTCATGGCGCTGTCGTTAGTTATTCGGTTTTTGCGAACAATATTTATCTACTGTTATATTTTAATTGTACTAAGTTGTATGTCATCATCATCATCATCAACCAGCTTCTAAAGTCCACTGCTGAACATAAGCCTCCCTTGATTGCTCCCACAACCTCTTTTCTTGCGCTGCCAGTATATCCAGTTGGCGTGGATTCTTTTTAAATCGTTGTGCCATCTTGTTGGAGGGCGTCCTCTGTTCCTAAATGCGTCTTGTCGTGGTCTCCATTTAATTATTTTTCTACAGCATCCACCAATTTGGTTTTTCGCCGTATTTCTGTGTTTAGAACCTTATCTCTTACTGACAGTCCAAGCATTACCCGCTCCATTGCACTCTGTGTCACCCTTAACCAATACACTCTTATCCTAGATAAGAATGGTATGTAGTGTCTTCTAATTCAATTATTTCCGAATATTTAAATGGTTTTCATATTTTTGTGATCACTGTTTCGAACATTACGGTGGTATATTTGGTTTGCGTCCTTTCGGCGGATTTTTAATTCAGTTTGCCTTTTGAAAATCGATTGTTTCAATATGCCCAACACTGCAAAGTCAAATGCTGGAAAAGCGCGATCCTATGCTACGGAGTTTCCTAAGGAATTCAATTTGACGCTACGAAATGATATATAATGCATAATTTGTGACATCTTCGTTTGCCATGAGCGTCGATCCACTGTAAATAAACATTGTACAAGTATTAAACACCAATCTATTCTTTCAAGAAAGGCAAACGTTTTTTGTTGCTGATGGAAACAGCATTCAAACATAGTTGGGTGGCAAAATTGTAACGGCCTTTCTCTTTGCGAACATTTCCTTACACAAAGTGCGAAATATGTATATCAAGGATCTTTGCAGTTACATGGGGCATCGTGCAAGTATTGAACACCAATAAACACCGTGCAAGTGTTAAACGCCAATAAACATCGTGCAAAAATTAAACACCAATCTATTCTTTCAAGAAGCATTCCTTCCTCTTCAAGGCAAACGTCTTTTGCTGAGTTGAGAGAGTTGAAACAGAGTTGGCTGACAAAATTGTAACGGCCTATCGCTCTACGAACATTCCCTTATACAAAGTGCGAAATATGTATATCAAGGATCTCTTCACTTACATGGGACGAGTCTTGCCTTCTGAATTCACACTCAGAGCACGTGAGCCTGTTCAAGTTAATGCCGAAATATTACGAATCAAATAAGGAGTTCATGGAAAGAAGGTGTTTCTCGTAACAGACGAAAGTGAAGTAAATAACTAGAAGTATTTTAATACATTGGTTGACACAGAATCCAGAGAAAACTTATGTAATTGACTGCAGAGTTTGTGAGGGGAGTGTCGCTCGTGAATTTGTTGTTCGCCTTGTAGATGACGTTTTTAAATTTCTGGATGTTGAACGAGAGGATTTTGTATTTTTATCTGATGCATCACGTTATATGACTGCTGATGGAAAAATAGCACATTTGTATCACAACTGTAGACAATCTTAACGCTAGAGTTAAAGCTGTTATAGTAAAGAACAAGCCTCGAAAATATCAGTCAACCGCCCGAGCCTGTAATTACACGTTGGACTACATGCCTTCGGGCAGCACTGTACTATGCCGACCACCTTCCCACTGTAAAGAATGTGAGCAGTTTCAGCGGCGGTGGCATTTTTGTGCGACGTGCGAAAAAAGCAGTGTGTGACTCGGAACTGCCAAAAAGTTTGCCAAGTATCAAAATCAACTACAAAAGTTTGATTTTCTCGTAGAAAATTCGAAATCAAAATCGTATTTCATTGAGACAGCATCTAAAGATATCAAAGCTATGGATTTTAAAGAAGATCATTACCACCTGAGCGTTTATCTGAGAAAACGTGTGGAAAATAATACCGACCTTTCGATTATCGCTACACTTTCCTGAAACGATGTTTCTCCGCGTCACTATTTGCTACTGCAAAGGTGTCAAGCAACATCAGTCTCTGTTGAGCGCAGTTTCTCAATGCTAAATAAATTACTAGCTGAAGACTGGCAGTTCAACAACGCAAACGTTCTAAAATATTTCATGATCTACTATAATAATTCAGTAGTAGACGACAATGAATAATAAAACAGTTACAAAGTATCTGGAGAATTTTTACAACTTTAGGGAATAATAAATGCAACGTTTTTCATTTTGACTGCAACAAAAATGTTGCCCAATCCGTAACCAATAATAGAAATAAACTTTTTTTTTTAATAAAAACATTCTTTTGTTTATTTTGCTTTTAAACTGTGTTTTAATTATTTGCCGATTTTTAATCTCACTACTTAAGAGTAGTTCTCAGTCACAGGAAGACGAGAAAGCGTTTAGACAAAACACAATAGCCCAAAAGTCCAAGACTAGCAGTGTTGAATAAGTCTTATGTTTATTAAAGTTCCATATATTTTTAATGTCTTCGTCTTCTATGATCGACTAAGATTTCTTCTGTTTGTTTGGCCTACTACATATTTTTGATGGACGAGAATATCCAGCTTTTTATCCATGTCTTGGGCGGTCGTCCAGATGGTCTTCTTCCAATGGGTCTACTGCTTTAACAAATCTGAGCTACTCTTCCGTCCTGTTAACATAGCTATTTCACTCTCTCTAAACCGACTGCACTTGACGATGTCTTGTACTTTGCATTTTTGTCTTATGGACTCGCTGGACACCAGCTATTGATCTTAATATTAGTGCTTTCTGTTTTGTCACTTTGGTTTCGGCTGTGGTTGCAATGGCATATGCCACTATGGGGCGAGCCATGGTTTTATATATTTTGGTTTTTCCATCGGTGTTTATGTATTTATTCCTCCATATGACATCTATTAGTGATCCGGCAACTCGCGATGCTTTCACTAATTGCCTTTGGGCTTCTGATGTTAGGTTTCGGTGACTAGTTATTTCCACACCTGAAAGTATTACTTGTTCGATTATGCTGGTTATTTATTTTTAATTGGCATCGAACTGGTTTTTTTGAAAATAATGATACACTTTTTTGTAGAAATTTCCCTATTGTATTTTAAGGCAGTTTTATCGAATTGGTATAGTAGCTGTTGCAGATTATCTTCATTATTTGTGATGAGCATGGCGTCATCTACATAGCATACTATACTAATTTGGCTTTCTCCATGCTGTAACCATTTTTCGGCTTTACTGTGCGTATTATCCGGTACATTACAAGGTTAAACAGAAATGGACTAAGAGAGTGCCCCTACCTGATGCCATCACTAACTTTAATCATATCAGTTAGACCCTCAGCTGTTAGTGTACGGTGGTATTGTTGGTGTTTATTTCATGAATTACTGGAATGATTTGCTTTGGACAATTTTCCTCTCTTAATATACTATGTCAATCGTTTTTTAAACAATTTGTCGTATGACGAATATGGCGTCTGTAGTATTTCTATTTTTTTTTTTCAAATTTTTGTCTCCTTTTGTGGATACGTATCGTTATGCTATCTTTCCAGTTGTCAGGGGCTATCCCCTTTGCCGAATTTTTACAAACAGATTATGGATGTCCATAAGGAGCTGTAATTTATCATTTCATTCTCTATTTCGTCTGGTTCTGCTGATGATTTATTTTTTAGTTTATTTACTGCAACTTTAATCTCATTTAGTTCTAAAATATTTAATGATGTACTATAATAATTCGGTAGTAGACGACTAAGTTATGAATAAAAAAACAGTTCCAAAGTATCTCGAGAAATTTTATTAAAATAAACTTTTTACAACTTAAGGGAATAATAAATGGCATTTAGTGTTTATGTCCATTCGATCATTATTTTTATGATCACGTTGACTGTTAAATGGTATACAATCTTTCCAAATGATTCGTCAATTGTTCTTTACTGTAATATTGTTGCTTTTAGTGAATTTTGAGATTTCTTTCTCTTGGTTATTCAGCATTCTCCAGACTTTCCTCTGTGTTCTGTACAGGTCATGTTCTGTACCTTTCCCATTGATCCTCTTTTATTTTGCGAATTCATTGGTTGGTCTCATCTCACTTTTACAAATTGGGCGTATTGGTGCGGTGTGCCTTTGCGCTTGTATTTAAGGAAGGTAGGTTTTCTTCACTTTGCCTAGTTGTTCCACCTGTTCATTAATCCATGGAGTTTGTACATTGCTGTTGCTCTTATATTTCTTCGTTCTTTTACCTAATGCTTCATCTGCTACCTTCGTCATATTTGACCACAATTTCGGTACTTATGGATCCCAAGTTTTTTATGTAAATATGCAAATTTAGTTTTTTGGTGACAGAAAACTTGTTTGATTTAAGCATTGAAATCATGTCAATTGGCTCATTAACATAATTATCATATTGACGCAATGTTCCTTAATATTCATATTTTTTTTGAAAATTTCGAAATGTAATTAATAAATGGGATTTTATATTCTGTTAAATATTTTTTATACCTGTTAGTACATTAATTTTTAATAATAGAAAAAGTAGTTATTTACTTGTTTTATATAATTGATTAGTATTCATCGTGTGTACTCGACTTTTCTATTTTAGTTGATGTTTCGTATGGATAGATGGCAACTAATGCACGACATTCGGAATCTGCTTTTGAATTTTCTATTTTACTTTTCAACTCTTGTGCTTGTTTTGTGTTCTGTGTAGGGTAAATTATCTGCTTTATATACGTCCCTTCTTTTCGTTGCATTGCATGTATTATAATAGTAATAATACAGTTAGAAACGACAGTTGAACGTGCTCCATATGTTGTTTAGTAATAACAAAATGCAATAAGAAATTTATATTATATTTAAGTACAATGTGTACTAAGGTGTAACAAACCTAATCAAATTATACTTAATGTTTTTTTGCATCGTCAGAATGAGTCAATATATAACTTGTATTTGTGTTTTGTACATAACTCACTCATAATAATAAGTTGTTTTACATTCTATACTTCCATATTTGCATAATAAATTTCCAAAATTCAAAATAAACGTTAAATGTTCGTTTAACCCATGACCAAGTAAAATTCATATGCGCTTTGCATCTATATAATCCAGGACTCCCCAACCAATGGCGTACGCCTTCCTTGGGAGGACTAGTAACATAAGAGGGCCCAAGTGTTTACATTTTCGCCAGAAACATCCAACTAACAAAGTACGGGATGGGCGGGGGAGGGGGGAGGGGGGTGGTATCAGGACTCTATACAAGAAAGATTGGGAAACTCTGATATAATTTGGCCCATTCTGAAATTGAGAAATATGATATACCGACCCAGGCCCATTTTAAGTTATGCAAGGGCTCTTGGGCTCGAAGCGTTTGGCGCTCTTTTGTGAAGTCCAAAATAAAGTGAACTTTTATATGTACTTTTATTTAGTGACTTTTTTGGTTATTATTGTTAGCTTTGCACAAATGACTTAAACTTACGTTAATGATAATGGCTTCTTCCAGGATTTCTGTTGTGCAAAATCTTCTATTATGTTATGTCCTCAAAGTCAAATTTTTGTCAAACAGATGATTGATAAATTAGATAGACGTTCTTGTAACATAGTCGTTCGTAATATATTTTTTGTTTTTCTAGTTGTGTAAATGATCGCTCTCTGGTCACTAGAATTGGTGACCATTAAGCAAAGGAATATCCTTGTAGTAGCTTCCACATTCGGGCAAACTTCTTCTATTATATGGATGAGATATCCAGGTTCGCCGATTCACTGGCAAGGTTTTTCAAGTACTGCCTTAAATGAAAACATTCTGATTTGAGCTCATTAGAATTAATGTCTTTGTGATAGAATTCTATCAATTGTTTGCATTCATTTGCAACTGATTGGAATCGATTATTTTTAATTGAGAAAGAAAACCAAAACGTTTGTTAATTTCCTCATCTAATTCCGAACGTAACTTTAAATGAGTACCCCATGTGTCGATTATAGGAGGAAATGTTTCAATACGAAATTTTTCATTGCCATTAAACTCTATCTATCTCTGTCTGATGGTCCTTCCAAAAAAAAAACTGATGTGTGTTCGTTTCCTGTGAGAGTTATCTTTATAGTTAGCATTTAGATTTTTTCTTTGGCAGCCGATTTATACTGATTGAAGTTACTGCGTGCACTACTGATATAATCGGGAAGTGATGCAAAAAGTTTTATTGCAACGTCCTTTGTGACATATACTATTGTTCTGTAATCTTATGTTTGTTTTATTGATGATTTCCGTTAGAAGACTTTTCTCCAATTTTTCAATTTTTTGCAAGGCTTTGATCCTTATTTCTTTTTTCTCCTTCGGTTAAACGATGTTTCTGGCAATTAATGTTAAAACTTCAGAAATATGATTGTAACGATTTTGCAAAGCATTAAGAGTAGCAGCGCGTACAGGTCATCTGGTTTCAGAGAGAGTTTCAAAGTTTGTTCAAGTATGCTACTATTTCTGAATCACATCTACAACACAAACCTATTAGCTTGAACACCGACTAAATTCAGTGAATGTGCGGCACATCGATATATGAGACAAAAATAGCTAATTCAATATAAAGACTAGAATATATTCCAGTCATTATCGTAGCTCAGTCCGCGACAAACTTTTATTGGAATATCACGGCTTTCCAAAAAGTTCAAAACGGTATCTGCTATATATTGAGCCATATGCTCCTCCATAGGTAAACATTTTAAAAATCTCTCGATAGGCTCTCCGTCTTTTACGTATCTAGCGATGAAATTCAGTTGATCAATGCGAGAGATTTGGTGTGGAATCACACTTATTGAGCAGTATTTCGCTGCTTTTCGCTCCTGCTTTCCGATCCACTTTTTTTTGCATAGCATTACCCTCTTTTTTTGCATATATTCTCAGCCTTCTTTGGTTCATATACTTTCTCACTCTCTCAATCATCTCGTTTTTCGTCCCTGTCATCCGCATATTCTAATGTCCATATTTTCTCTTTTCCTATCACTATTCCTCCAGCTTGTCCTTTTCATAAAACTTCTTTAAATCCGCTAAGTAGATGTTGAATAATGTCCCACTTAAAGGACACCCTGCCTCAGCCTTAGTTGTTGCTCCCTTTTTAGCATTTTAGGGGCTGATAATTCCAGAAAGCTGATATTTAGTGGTCCTTTTTTCGCTTGTGTTTTTCCGGATAAAATTAGACTTTCTGCCGTTTGCGACTTGAAGCCAAATTTTTTTGTGGCACTCCAATTGCTTCAGCTTGTTTGCGGTACTTTAGGCATGAATTAATTGGTTATCGTCATATCAATTCCGTGTGGAAACATTCTGAGCGTATATTTGTGCGAGCGAATAAATGTGCGGTAAATTAAGATTATAAAATCCATTTTATGTTCATCCCATCTCTTTATTATATCATCTCTTTATTATTACTCACCCTAATATCAGACATGGACACTTCAATGAACTTTTTCTGTTTTATCGTACCTGGTACACGCATCCTTTGGTTATCTCTAATTCCTTCAAAATTAGACCTTAGATGGACACTTGAATTATCCATCCATTTTGTCAATACTACTCCTTAAAATTAAATTGTCCATATGCCCTCTTCTATGTTGTTTTTTAATAATCTTATCCGATGTAAAATGAGGTTTCATAAACCTATTAGTTTGGATATTCTCCGATGCAAATATGTTTCTTTTATGCAGCTAAAATAGTTATCAAAATAGACCAAAGTTGGCATACCTAAGATCCAATTCGGTGGAGACTCCTTGGTATATTATAAAGTCTTGTGCGGTTCCTGAACCCCCACATAAGAGAAAATCTTTAGTCTATTTGGATCGCATATTCTGTATATATTGTTTTACGTTTAGTTTTCCTTTGAAGGAAACCATCTGTTCATCAATGCTGCACACAGCCATGGTTGCATCTACATTTTCTACAATCTAAGAATGGTCTAACGTTTCAAAATCTGTCAGAGCAGCCATTGCCCAAATTACGGGACATTGCCCCGTAATTTAGAAAACCTGTTCCAAGTTATATGCTCAGTAATGAAGTTAATTGTGAACCTAGACTCCTAATACAGACAGGTGCAAGGTAAGCCCAGGTTTCCCATAGCAATGTGAATTCCTATGAATGTTTCCAATTCGCTCACATTAGTGGGTGGGAAATTTGCATTGTTATTATTCACGCATACAAGTTTGTGTGTTCAATTGCAGTGTGTACTAAACAATCTGGGATGTAATTAGCAAACGAGTTTACGGGATAGGGTAACTTTATGTCCTCATTACTTTTAACTAGGTCGAAAAAATTATATTTGGCCGTAACATAATAACTTTCGAAACATTTCGGACGAGATTTATCTATAATTTTTTGGCTTATAAAGTACTGTTACTAACTGCCATGGCCATGGGACAAAAGGAAACAACTTTGTTTCTCAGGTGCTTTGGTCATGTCTGTAGGTATTTCCCAATGTTTCTGGATCAATCGTAATATTATCCAAACAGTCTTTCATTAAAATCATCAAAAATATTTTTTTATTTCTCCATATTAAAATCAAAAATATCGGCTTAATTTGTAAAACATATATTGAAGTGATGGCAACTAAAATTTGTTGGAAAGTAATTATACTTACCATCAGTAATCTGATCTCCGTGTTGAAATTCATTGTAATCATTTTCTTCCAAACCAGTAAGTTTCGATGCACCACCATCACTTAATAATTTCCAAGAGAATATTTTTTTTCGTGGCTTTTTGAGCAAAAACGAAATGAAAACTAGAAATTGAAATTTTGAAAAACGTTTTCCTGAGTCACAATGTCCTGTACACAGGACACATAAATAATAGCTCATAAATTATGCAAATATAACAAATCACCACAGTGATGAAACATATGTGATTTTCTAGGCTCGTACCTCGTTCCCTGTTGTTATGTATCAAGACCTTTAGTTTATAGGTTGCAGAGGATGTTTTGACATACATTTATTGCCAGGACATGTTTCGATTGTTTGTGTAAGGGATTTAATTGGTTCTTTGGGTTAAGAAGAGGGTTGTAATAGAAGACGTAGTATCTGTGAGGAGATATAAGTTCCGTTAGATGTTGTTGGTAACAGTTCCGTTAGATAACTGTTCCGTTAGATGTTGTTGAGTGCGGACGTAATTGAAGTAGATCGTTAAGGCTATTTAATTATTGAAATTGGTTATTAAGGAATTGATTTCACTGTTTATTCATTTTTCCTTTTAGTAGGGGACAATTGTTTGAATTTTGTCGTGAATCAGGTTATCTGATTGGCTGCTGGATTACGTCAGCGTTGGATAACCAATAGGGGTTTGGTTAGTGCATTGTACGGAGTGGGGGGGGGGGGGGGATCTGGGTCCTGTGGGGCGTTTGGGAGAGGGCGGCTTTGGGACGCGCCAATTGTTAATTATACCAACGCCAAAAATTGGGCCCCCGCCAATTC
>WYDF02095271.1:0-10782 GCA_009867245.2 Adranes taylori | reverse complement strand
GTGCCTTATCCTGGGCTTCTGTCTCATCTACCATATTTAGTTCCTTTCGATCATTTCTAGTAGTTTTCATTGTTTTCGGTCGTCTTCTACAAGCTTTAGCAAAATGATTCTTCAATCCACACTTTGCGCATGGCTTATTTTGCTATGGCTAATATTTGCGACATAGACTTTTATTCAGTTCATATATTTCATCTTCTGTATTACTCAAGCCGTCAATCTTTAATATTTGTGCATGAGGATCTTGAAAATCATCACTTGTGATATCACTCTCTCTTAATAACCTTTGTTGTGTATGAGCTTCATTTAATCCCATTAGCAATCTGTCTCGTATCATGCGTTCTTCATTACTTTTATTACATCCAGTATATTTAAAATTACAATCGGAGCTTTGCTTTTTTACTTTAGTTAGAAAGTCATCTAATTAATTACTATTTTGTTTTATTTGATTGAATTTAAACGTTTCCATTGTATACTTGATTTTTGGAGTAAAATACGTATCAAAACACTTAATGATAATATTTAACGTGCTTTTATTATCTTCAGAGAAAGTATCTGCATTGTCCATACCTTTTTCACCCAGAGAACTTAAAAATATTGCAACCTTGACGCTTTCATCTATTTCTTCATTATTTTTACTTGCTTTCATATATATTTAAAATCCTTTTTTTTTTCATTTAATCCAGTCAGATGGTTCTTCCAGTGCCTCTGGAGGCTTAAATGTTATTGACTGTGCCATTATCGTAATGCCTCTGGATTAAATAAATAATAGTTGCTGTAGTTGCTGACACCATGCTTTATGTTGTGGATTTATTATGATATAATAAACACCAATTAAGATGATTTGAGATTTATTTAATTATCACAGATCACAGCTTATCATGTTACCTAGTGCTGTCACAATCCCCGTCTTGTCTTTTCCCGCCTACAGCGACCTCTCTTGTATATCTATGACACATTATATAAATCTTTTAATATTTGTTGCCGTTTTGTAACAAGCTATTGTTTTGTAGTTTGGTTTGCGATTTGGAGCATAAGTTTATCGCTTTACTGATCCTTTCTACTGTTTTACTCTACTGTTTTCCTATTGGCTTAGATGTTATAGTTCGATAATTCTCCAAGTTTTTTCATCGCATAGTGCTACTGCCACCACTTATGATACCAAAGTGTACCACGAGCAAAATTTGTACACGCAATGTTACAGAATTTATCTTATTATAACAGTATCAAGGTCATGTTTATGAGCACTATACTGCTTTTATTTTATTCGCTAAGTTGTAATATAAAGTATATATTGTATGGGATAACTCAGCATCGCATTAGAAATTCGTTGATCTTAATTATTATAATTAAGTACTCAAACAAATATAAACAGATATACGCAATAACGAGGTGAAATAATTAGGTTTATTGTTCGTTAATTTTTATGACTTTATATAATTATATGACGCTATTCGTGAGTTTAATTTACTGACAATGTTTACAATTCAAGATTTGTTATGATGATTTCCAGCACCATTCTTCATTATTAAAATAGCAAATAAAAAATAGGAAAGTAAAGATAAATTGATTTCTGATATTTTTTGTTTTGATTGAATTTTGGCTTCTTTTCTGCTTCTCCAGGACGTCTGTAGAATTAGATGTTGAATGATGAATGTTTAGTGGAGATTTTGTAAGTGGCTCCAACTGATTGGCATGGCGAAGGTATGAAGTACATAATTGGTGAAGTACTTATGAGGTAAATTGTAGATGTAGATGTAATTTTTGACGGAAGAAAATGAAGTTGTTACAGAGGAAGTATTTATTCGCTGTCGCCCAAGTAAGAGCGAATTATTGTCCGTGGTGATCTTTACGTGTCTCTGGAGTTCTATCTCTGCCATCCTCATTGTCTCGTTACGTTGGCCGTTTGACTTCCTCGCTGTCTCATTGACGAAGAAGTTGCCAATGAAGGGTTTATAAATTATAGATATGTGTGAGTGAAATACGAACTGAATAAGACGATGGAGATAAGAGAACGAAAGAATCAACAGAAAATAATAAATGTAATATATGATTATGATTAATTGATGATTATAAAAATTTATTAGTTGGTTATAAAAGTTTACTAGTTGGTTATTAATCATACTTGGTTGAATTAAATTTAAATGAAATAAGAACTTTGTCGCTGGCGCTTACTTTGAACAAATCAGATTCCAGAGAACAATATTTCGATCGCTGTTCAAGAATAAGTCTGATCACTATAATGGTTAAGTATGCTGATTGAAACCTGCGAAGGTGCTCACTAAGAAAGAATAAAAAAAAAACCAAATACGTCTGGTGTACGCTGGATTGAGTGGGTCATTTTATATGAACTTAGCAGAGAGGAAACTGCTTCTTATGGTGGGCTGGCCAGTGATACTTCTAATAGTTTATCGGTTCTCTTGGGGCGTGGCTTGAATTTTCTGCTAGTATCTTTAGGAAGTATAAAGTTACTACAAATGAAAGCAATTTCTTATCCGTTGGGAATCTTAAGGTACAATATTGTATAGTCTCCCCGTCGAAATTCTGTAAGGAGATAAGTTGTTCCTACA
The DNA here is from genome assembly GCA_009867245.2 of Adranes taylori. Taxonomy (NCBI): domain Eukaryota; kingdom Metazoa; phylum Arthropoda; class Insecta; order Coleoptera; family Staphylinidae; genus Adranes; species Adranes taylori. The sequence goes on along the minus strand of WYDF02095271.1, from coordinate 8,215 downwards.
ATCATTGCAAGCTCAAGCGAACTCGCACATACGCTACCCCTGTCAATGCCGAAGCCAGTAAATGGAAATAATTGTGTCTCTAAATTCACGAGTTTGCCAGAAATACTTTCGCGACGGCAAACAATTACACATGTATGTGTGTATGGAATACTTAGAGACGTCTTGTACAACGCTGTATCAGACTGCGACATAATGCATCTTGATTTGTTAAGTATGTAATTTCGCCTCCTATAAAAATATATCAATTGGTTATTTTAAGATATCAGTTGTGTTTTATATATGACTTACCCTATTTATAAAAAACTTATTTCATATTGCACTTGTTTCATTTTTAGTTTTATAGAATTTTCCAGGAGTACCACTGCTTGTTTTTGTTTTTATCTTAAAATTTGTTTTCAAATGAATTTCATTTGCGTACTGTTGTTGTAGGAGTATTGTTTCCTCATTCCTATAATCTTCACACTTTATATGATAAATATATTCAAAAAAAATTTCTTACATACTTTGTTCATTTAAGCCTTTACCTTGCCATTAGGATTGATATTTTTAATTCTGTTGTACATTAAATTAAATTTGTTTACAGCAACATTTTAGTTTTATAAGATTGAATAAGGAAGTCTTCATACTTCGAAACCCGGAGCGCATAAGAAACAAATTATTGTCTTTAATAATGTTCTGAAGGTTCATTTCAAATCTAGTCCTCCGGCCTAACAAACGGCCCCATATAAACTGACGAAACAAATTTCGTTCGCGTTCCGCCCTTTTGGCTGTCTAATTGTTGCTGTGGACTTGTAAGAGTTGATACTTGAAGTTGGCTAAAATTTGTCATCATGTTCAGAATGTTCTAAGCTGGTTGTTTTATAATGTTGTACTAGTTCTGAGATATACGTGTGCTGCAGAATGGTGTTCTGTACGTTTCTAATTGATGTGCTATTTGCGGATTGCAGATTGCCGAGTCACAATGTCTAGCTTGACTCGTGAAGAATAGACGTACATCTTGAGGTTAGTTGCCGGAATCTCATGAGTGGAGAGGAATATTTGTGTACGTAGAATTCCTAGTATAGAGGCCAGGATCCCTGGAGTGGTTGTGCCATGACGCACTGAGCGCTTGCATATTCCGGTCAAAACGCAAATGATGAAGCGGTTGGTCGATGGATACGAGTTGTATCCATCACCAATCGCGATGTAACAGGTGTGTAATCGATGTAACAGGTTGTTTGCCTGTTTGCGATTTCATTTGTCACAGGAAGGGTTGCCTCTTACGAAATGTTGGCTCTATCTCACAAGCTTTGATTTCCAGTGACTGTTTCTCGACTGGCCTTCTGGGACAAACCTAACAGTTATGTCGACGAAGAAGGGGTGTCGACGAAGAAGAATTGTTCTTTTTAACATTGCTTCAGATGGATAATATTTCGTGATGTATGTGTCCAATGTTTACACATACGGTTGGCCTCGATTGTCTTAGGAGGGCTAGATTATAGTTGATTTTTGTTTTTCGGTGTTGTTGTTGCAAACGATGATGTTGTTCAGAAGACCAAGGTGTTTGGTGCACATATCTAGACGGAGCAACATGTAACGTCATCTTTTGCTACGTGAAGTTAGCAATTTTCAATCCCAATGGCATCGTGTAGAATTGGTATGCTCTAATGACTTTAAGCTTGATTATGGTTTGTCCATTATGTAGTGATCATTATGGACTGGGGTATTAGTGTTGTGTTTGCCCAGATCGATGATGGTTGATGATTGTGCTGCATTTGGGCTGTTTGTCCTGATTGGCGATGGCGATACGTTTGGCCTGTTTTCTTTTGTTGATGATTGTGATCCGTTTGGGTTGTTTGTTCTGGTTGATGCTTGTCGTGCATTTGGGTTGTTTGTCCAGATAGATGTTGATGTTGCGAAGATGGTTTGGAGTCAACTGACTGGTGGAGGTCTTCGTTTGAAGTGAACAGGTAATTGGCTATGGTGGCGCAATTGGGGAATTGTGATTCACCTCCTCTGATGTCTCTGATGGCATTGGTGGTGTTGTGCCGGCCCCATTAGCTAATTGTCGATTTGTTGAGGTTTATATTTATAGGTGTTTGTTTTGATGAGTCGATGAGCTGGTATATCGGTGTATTTAATATTTTTTCATATCTTCGTTTCGTTTGTTGTTTCCTTTTGATTGTTGTTTGATAAGGCGCCACTGGAATTAGTTGAACCTGTTTTAGTAAGGTTTGAGTTATTACGTGTAAATTTTATTCATTAAGGTTTCTAAACAATAATTGCAGTAGATACTTAAAAATTTTTAAGAAACAAAATATTAAAATTGCCTATCATACCTCCAATGATTTAAATATCGTCAAAAACAATGAAGATTGGACTCCATTATTGAACAAATGTGGGATATATCAGTTGAATTGTGGCTCATGCAATTCATTCTATATAGGTTTAAAACTGAGATATTTCAAAGTCAGAATCTCCGAAAATTTCAACTGTATTAAATTAAACAATGAAAAGATTTGCAAAGCATATTTTGCATAACAACCATGATATTAATTCTGGAAATAACCTTTAATCAATTCAAGTTTGTAATAAATATCATATTGCTAAACATTTTGAACAAATTTATATATATATATATATATATATATAAATTTGTTCAAAATGTATATATATATATATATATAATATATATATGTGAAAAAACGTCGTAAGCAATATTATATATCACTTACTTTGTGACTCGAGTTTCGGACGTGGGACCATTGTCGAAGTGACTGTTGTTAGAGTCGAGTTGTGTCGTTTGCTGCGCGTCTCTGTCTTCTGTCTAAAGTTATATATGCGGCGTTGTCGGATATACTATTTCTTTGGGATGTTGACGTTCATTGTTTCCATATAAGATCTTGAGTGGTGTTAGTAGACTGTTCAATTTGCAGTTTATCTGTTCATTTATTAACTTATTGTTTAGCCGTCAACATTGCGGTCAGGTGCAAAATACGATAGTTAATAGTTTCACAAAACTTATATCATCATAATAACTCAGTTGATTAAAAATGTATAAAATTAACTAAGAAATTTTAATAAGCACGTATATAAAAATATTTTCCAAAACTACCAAATGGAAATGAAGTACATTGTTAACATGCAGTAGTTAAATTAAAGAATTAAAAAGGTACGATTTATTTGTTCTACTCAACTAAATATATATATATATATATATATATATATATATATATAATAAGCTATTTATTTAATTCTTCTGAAGAAGGGCTAATTGTGTCCTTGACACATGTCAGATATTGTTTTTCCTAAAAATGGATACAATGTATAATAAATGGAGTTCTAGAACAGCCTTGCTCTACTAAATTAAAATTTTGGACTCCAATACTGAAACGCATAATAATCAAGTTTTTATTTTATTTCAGGAATGTCATCGGCCTGTTCAAACCCAATATTATACGGATGGCTGAATGATAATTTTTGGAAGGAATTTCAGGAGATCATCTGTTTTGGAACGAAATCAGTAGAGGATCAACCTAAAACCGCTTCATTCAAAACGAAAATTGCGAGCACTACACGATTAACTAAACCAGATCTAGTTACCGATTTTCATCCTGGTACGACCGTAAGTACTGAAATGACTTTACTTACCAAGTGCTAGCTAAACAAAAACCATACTAAAGTGAATGGTGCTGGACTTACAAAAGTTTAGTTCTGAGATATTTTACATTCAGTGATAAATTGATAAAATGGTGTTAGTTATAATAATGTAGTTATTATACTAAGCTGCTATGTTACGTTTGATTTTATAAAAAAAGAATCTGGAATTTCAGATATTTTAATTAATGCTGTATCATTGAAAAACAAAAATGAAAAGAAATAATTAGTTTTCGTCTTGGTTTGGTACTTAGGATTTAATGTCTGAGATTATAACAAGTTAGATGTGACTTGACTTTGCATTACTTGTACATCTATTATTATGAACAAATGTACACATTCAGTGTGTGTAATCTCTTGTTATTTTACAAACTTCGACGTACATTTTTTTTGAACAATAAATAACTGATCAAAGTTACCATCCAATGCCTCCACCAAATTGTCGCGGCCGGGTACTGGTTGGTTTCATTTTCTTTTTCGTGAAGTGGAGAAACCTTCAAACGGCGAAGGATGCCCGGTGCATCCAAAAGTGTGGGAATTGAACCGCATTAAAGCTCCACTCCCGTTAGAATTGTATAGTTAGGGAGATTGGAGAGTTTATTTGAAAAAGGCTTTAGGATTTATCATCCTCTTCAGACTGAAACTGAAAATGAGTGGAATACTTTTAAACATTGTGGCAAGCTGTGACACGCTTGCAGGGAAGATATATGCTATTGGATTCCTTTTTGCAGCCAAGGAATACCTGCAAAACCCTTGGCAATAGGATGGTCTACTAAGAATGATTTAAGTGAAAGGGTAATTGATTCTAGGATATTTAGGAGATCCTCAGGAAGTCTTGCTGTGCTTCCATGATCGAGCTGGCCGTTGAGGAAAGGGTATGCGTGGCAGTTTGTTGGTTTTGTAAATTTAACTAATGTTATTCATGTTAACTTTTAAATAATATTATTTGACATTCATTATACAATTGTAGTGAATACTATGTATTTTGTAACGAAGGTGCCAGGAAAAGTTTTCATTTCTAAAAGACAATCCTCAATTTGACTTAAGGGATGTAGACCTGCTCGATTTTTTCTCTATCAGTATGACGCTACGTCATATTTTCTCTTGTTTTCGTGCCGGCCGGCCAAGGCAGGACTTAAGGCAGAATTTGAATTTCTCATCATGAACATAATGATGAAATCGTCAAAAGCAAAATATAGAATTATGAAGATTTTATTAATTAATCAAAAATAAATTAAAATCAATTCCAAATACATCAATTAGTAATTAAAATGTAAATTTTAAAGAACCATTGGTAAAAAACAGCAAAATGCGCTGGGTTACATGTTGACTAGGAAATAGTAACTTTTTCAGGTTAGTTTGTAATAAAAATTATATAGTTCATCCTTTGTAATTCTAATGAAAGGGTGATTGCTGCCTCGGAACATGTTAACAAAAAAGGTTTTTAACAAAAGATTATTTAGTTATTCAATTATATGGAGTATTTCGAACACTTTTGATTTTTACTCATCATCTTATGTGGCTTAGGGTGATGTATGTTGTAGCTCATGGGGTTTCCGAACCAAGAGCGCAGTGGCCATTGTTTAGAACACGAGTTGCCTCAGTTTGAAATCTGAAGAGAGTCCATTGTAAAACGAGATGCCCTGTAAACGAATTAATTTTCTGGTAGAACCTTATTGATTTCTAGGCAGTTCCGAAGGCGAAAAGTGAAGATATCTTTCGAAAGTTTTTCCTAAGAAGTGTGAGAGGATGTTATGTGAAGCATCGGTCTTTGAGATGTTTAGGAATCATGACCGTTTGGCCAGTTTTCCAATTGATTGGGAAATGCCCCAACAGAAGATATTTGTTGTATATTTTGGTTAGCAGCGTAATGGTCCCAGCAGGATTATGTTTGAGGATACGTACTCGTTAGATTCCAAAATGTGATTTTATATTTGGCTATAAAATAGATATACGACGGGTTGGTTCCCAATTGTTTGCTTTATATTCTTGGTAGTGTTGTCATATTTACAACATAGGTAAAATCTACTATTTTTCTTTTTACTTCAAGAATAACTTAAACGATTACTTGCATTAAAAATCACACAAAATTTCCGTCTCATCAATTTTGATTTAAAAAAATATTAAGTGATTTATTACTGTATATACTTATACATTCTGATAGGATGCCTCATTGATTTCTGACCCATGTAACTTTAAATATATTGGACTGAGAAATGAATGAAAGATGTTATTACTAATCAGTTTCTTTTTGATAAAAACTTATTTGGGTAATTTATGAAACAATCACAAGTCCATGCCACATGCTCATTTAAATATTAAATTACACATAAACTAAGCTGTCAATTTCATACACTTGAAGCTTAATAAATATCTAACTTCTAGTGGAAAAATTTTACACAAATATTACTGCTTACTAGGTAAACCTATTAGGCGCCGCTTTGACAAAGTCCATTTAAGAAAGTAAACCATTATTGAGCTCGTTAGTGTTAAGATCAATAAATACCCTTTTTTCCAACATACGCGAATCAACTATATTTTTAAATTCACTACAACTATTGTAATCTTAGTATAAGTGTCCAACTGAAAATCTAAAAGAACCTTGAGAAAATTATTAATATTTGGGTAGGTAGAATAAAATGAAGTGTTATATTTCAAATGAAACGATTCACATGCTTTCGTAGTAACTTGAATAGAGGAAGAATGTTCGACCCACAAATTTGGAGGAAACCTTGAACCTCCAGATATCACAAAATAAAACTGTATTACCAAAATTGTATTACTAGTTCATTTGTAGGCCTAAACTCGGCAAAATCGATAGCAGAATTATCAGCAATTTCTTCAGGAGACTAAAACGGCAAACCAAAAATATATTAATAAAATAAGATTAGACCAGTTTAAAATTAGGCCTTATTCTTTGCGACCAGTTTAAGTTTTTAAAAAATCATCAGACGTTACTAACCTATACACAAACAAACAAAGTACAGAGCAAAAAATTATACTTTCGTTCAACGTTACTAACCTAAGCACAAACGTACCCATCGATGACATGCTGGAGATAACAAAAACAATCCTAGAAAACAAACTCGCAGATACAAAAGACATCGGGGTCATAGGAAAACAATTAACAATAAAATGGAAGATGGACTACATATGGGATCTCCTATTTCAGGACTACTTGCAAACATATATCTAGATAAAACAGAAGACATAATTCATGAACTACCACTTGCAAAAAACATACTTATATGAAAAAGTTCTGTCTCCTTATATGAAATAGATACATCGATGACATGTCTTGCATGCGCGATACACATTTAGCGATACAATCATACATGCCACCACATCATCACGCCACCCGCCAAAATATAAGAAATCAGCTTTTACTGCATATATAAACAAAATGAATAGTCTGTCACTAGAATTAGAAGACAAAACCAACGAAATCGAAACACTAACAGATATGGCAACAAATAAGTGGTAATTACAAAATACAATAACTAAAAGAGCAAACCAAGTAGAAAAGAGGAACATAATTAAAACAGTAGCAAAAATAACATACATTAACGAACAATAATAATCATTCACTTACAAAAAATTTACACACCAAGGCAACATTAGCAAAAGAACAGGCAAACTACTTCAAATATGCAACATAAAATGTGGATGCAATACTCAATACAAAATTTCAGACATCTTGAGCAACTGATAAAAAACGAAAAACGGATTATCCTAAATAAATTGCAGCGACTGCAACGCCATCTATATAGGAGAAACCGGAAGACAAGTAGAAATATGATTCCAAGAGCATATCACACACAGAGATATATCCAATGTAGGTAAACACATATGAGAAAGAAACCACATATTCAAAATAGAAAACACGAAACTCTACACGAAAAACCCAACTGACACTACCAGAAGCTCGCGAAATCATCCAAAAACAAATGACTAAATGTTCAAACATACCTACAAGGAACCTCAGTATTTAAGTACTTAAATTAAAACAACCGGACATCCTTAAAACGATCATAAAATAGCCATAGACACAACGCATTACGAACACTACACAACAGTAAACAAAAGCAACAAAAACCACATGAGTCACCAGCACAACAAACATTGGCAGTCAGCAAAAACCAGGTTGTAGATTCATATTCATTCACTCGGTAAAACACACGGGTTACATATGAAACATTATTATCAAGGAACATACTACTATGAAATTAATAAACATATACATAAATACGATACCGATTTACAAAAAATGTTATGCATAACAAAAAAGCTGACCTAAAGAAATTTTTATTTACTTTTTCACTAACATCTCATTTTTATAGATTTATATACATAATGTAATTTATTTTGTTGCATGATCTGATTATTGTAGTGCCTGATGATGATTAAAAAAATAAACACCGGTAGCAAAGAATAAATAGAATAAGGAAGTAAAAGTCTAATTTTATTTCATTAATAAATAAAACCTTCAATTTTATTTGTATCTAGCTGCCCCGGCAGACGTTGTTCTGCCCTATTTTCTCTAAAACAACACAACATTGATTTTTTATGTTAATAGTTC
>WYDF02095260.1:0-10782 GCA_009867245.2 Adranes taylori | reverse complement strand
GTCAGCGCCACCAGTGTGGAAGAGAGGGGTATTCATTGCCATTTGTCACGTAAATAGCTCATCGTTACAAGTCGATATTTTTCGGAACTAAACATACCAGAATGCATCACATCGTAACGTATTTTAAGCATCTCATTGCTGTTGTATTTTATTGCAAACGGGGCAAGGGTAATACGTACATAATAATGTGGATTTTTCTTGAATAATTTATAACTAACGTTCAATTAAATATTGTCGTGAGGATGTGTCTAAAACTGTTAATTTGTTCTAAGACTGTAAATTAATTTGCCTAAACCTTAATTTGTTCCACATTTAAGTCCTAAAGACTCTTTAGTATTAGGCTATCGTTATATTTATTTATATCAGCTATTCGACGTTTAGACATTATAACTTAGCTTCACAATATCTAAAAATATTGTTATTTTAGTTCGGTATGCTGTATAAGTTTTAATTTAGTATTATTTCTATTATTGTTTTATATAAATGCTTCCTTTATATAAAATTATATGAAAACAAGGCAGTCAATAATGTAATGGAAATAGAGCTTAACTAGACTTTAGATATAGAACACTACCTTTAAAAAACATTGTCAGTTCTCATAAATATGACGTCAAAAGTCGACCATTTGATACAAAACATAAAGGGGGTTTAGTACTGAAGAATTTTTATTAAAAAAGTAATAAGTATTTTAAGTACCCCTTGTGCAATTTGTCGTATAGAAAGCATGCGCATAACAAATGTAATTCTCAACTTTTGAACCAGTCACCAGAACCACTACCGCCAATGTCCACCGTTTGGACTGATGCTTTCCGATCTAAATCATACAGTTTGTGGTCAGGGACGTCAAGGCGTGGATAGAGAAAATGTTTGAAGATACCATTTATTCTTGTTTTTATTCGCTTACGCATGATTAAGCGACACGAATTCGGCAACGCAACTATCTCCTGGATCCTATATTTGCCTACGTGTCAGCCCTGCGGCCAGTTTTCGGGAATTTATAACAGGGCATTGTGCTTCCTTGAACTTTTGAATTCGCCTACGCACCAATTTGCCAACCCATGTATCTCCCGGACGCCATATTGCCTACGTCGCGGACAACGTTATTGTCCATTTTGCGGCCGTCCTTCAGTTACTTTTGGAAAAATTCTAATAGGGCAGTCTAACTAACTTTGCAATGCAGTATGGCGATACAATACGACGTCTATTGCAAAGAATCAAACATATTGAACAGAAATTACATAATTGGTCATACAGAAATTATTATTTAAGTGGTGGCGCCATTTTGTAAGGTATGGATGGTGCTGCAACAAATGTGTTCTACACACAATGCTACATTGCTTCTGAAAAGTACCAGCTATAATTTTCAACATATTTTTTTTAAACAATCAGTATTATCAATTAAATAATAATAACTTTGCTATGATAAATTTTATGAAAGCATTGTGTAGCACACAATTGACCATCTTGTTCGTCTGCCAGCTCTCATCAGGATGGCGGGGAAAATAGAATCAATGAGCTAAATAAAAAATTTACTGTTAGAAATATGAATCAAACAAACGGTACCAAACAATGTCACATATAGGCGGCCATACACACAAGTTCTTTCTTTTCGGGAAAGAACATGACATGATGGCGAGAAAGAATGTTACGACAAAATGGCGTGATGTGTCAGATGATTCATCACATGATTGAACGACACGATTAGCTGTCAAAGGAAAAATTGTCGCTACGAATTGCACAAATCATTGTTGAACGTAACTAGTCTATAAATTTCTCATTTTTTGGTGCTAACTTCAGTTATCATGTTAACTTCATTTATATTGTTTTTCTTTTGTTTGGTTAAGGGTTAAGTTCATGCAAATTCCTCAAAATTTAAAGAAAAGTTTTTAAGATACATGATATAAATGGTTTTCACTTTATTAACATATTAAAAAAATTAAGATTTATAGTACGTGTCATTTTAGAGATAGATAATTACCATTTAAATTGGTGAAATGGAAGCAATAGATATTCAAGCTGTTGAATCAAAGTTAAGCGATGTAACTGTAACCGCAATTCCGATGAATCCAAAATCGACAACACAAACTACCTCAAGTTCGCCAAACAATAATAAAGAGCCTAGTCAGTCCAAATATGTTCAATTATTAAATGTAATTGAAGAACTAGGCAGAGAAGTGCGACCATCATATGCAGGTAGTAGAAGTTCATCCGAACGTTTAAAAAGAGGTCTGGCTCAAGCAAGAACATTGGTCAGAGAATGTTTAGTAGAAACAGAACGCAGTGCTCGTCAATAATGTTTGTTTATTTAGTACTTAATTTTTTATGTAGGTTTTAGTGATTGTTTAATTTTTACCAACTTAAAATCAATTTACCTCACAAAGTACAAACACATACCAAAATATGCAATCCATATTTAACATTGTTATAAAGTTTAATACTGTTGTACACAATTTATTTTTCTAGCTAAAATGTAAATATTTATCTTAAGAGTTGACATGCTGAATAATTTGGAATAAATCGTTCAGATTTTGTGGCCTTACAAACAACGTGTGCACTTATTTCAGTACAAGAATCTTTTTGATATAAATGAAGTAATTTAAAATTTTATATAAATTATTAAATCGTGGCGTTTAATAAATATGAATAAACGTAGATCAATTATTGTAATGTACTTTAAAAAAGGAATTTTTGGTTTCTATATTCTACGAAAAATAAATCCGTCCTGTAGCACATATGTTTGTTATATTTGCTCAGGTACACAGACAATTTTTGCATTACTGTTTTAAATAATGTTAACCAATTGTAAATTAATGTAAAGAAACATGTTATAAAGTTTTAAATTTTTAATTAAATTACATGTTTATTGTAAAACATTCTCTTATTCTACAATTTCTGTTACTAACATCAAGCTCTAATTTTAGTTTATTTTTTATGTTAGTCTTATTCGGTTTATAACGAATTACGAAAATTCCGTCGCAACACGATGCGTTATTAATCCTAATTCAATATTCCTAGTGTTATATGTGGCTGCAATTGTTTGAATGATATTACTAATAGTGTTTTCCATTCGACGGACTAGGGTACACTGAGTTCAGTAGTAGTGCAAGCAATATGAAACTGTAAGAGGTCATGAATAGTGCACTAGTTCTTTACCAAATGGAACACGATTAGTCTCAAAGTACGGAAAAATGTCGATCATTACCTTGCATGAAATATTTGTTATTATGGTTATAAATTCTTTTAATGCTTCCAGAAATACAGCGCAGGAATATTTCATGAAGAAAATAATGTCATGAACATTTAAATGAGTATGACTATTGATAATGGATTGCGCCATGTTTCTACACTGACCGGGAACTGAGGTCTGACCACGGTGTAAAAAAGTTACATTCGGTGCAAGCAGATCTGCACTAAACGACTGAATGAAATTCGTTGACCTAACCTAGTGTACGTAGAACCTGTCGAATGAAACAATATACCTATTTCAGTTCACACTAGTTCCGTCGAATGGAAAACGCTATAAGTATAATATAAATTTAGATAAGATAAACCTAGGTAAGTGGTAAACCTACCATAAACTTCAAAATTGAAAACTGGGAAATCCCTTATATCACTTACAAAAAATTTCTAGGCATTTGGCTGGATAGAAAACTTCTCTTCGATAAACATATAGAACAATTAACTATAAATTGTTCTAAAAGCATGAACATCATCAAGTCCCTTATCAGAGTATGGTGGGGATCTAATCTAATCTTATACAATTACTAAAATTCAAAATGTCGCTCTTCGAACAATAATCGGTGCGATGAAATCCTCTCCTATCAATGCCCTGGAAGTGGAAAATGGTCCCCCCCTCCTCAATACACCTAAGAACGGAATATTTGGGGAAAAATACCTGGCTTCAATGTATCTGATAGATTCTCCCATTTAAGAAAAGATGCACAATTGCTACCTCCTACAGATGGAGGAAATCCAGAGAGTAAATCATTATAATCTCTCTCCGCTAATGAGTTGCTACAGGTACTTCATCCCTTTAAGGGGAGGCATTATTTCAAACAACACATTACCTTGTTATGAACTGGATTTTCCTTCAATACTAGCGTATAGTATATTTAACCCTAATTCACACAACCCTATTGAAGTTAAACAAAACTTTTTGAAATAGAAGAACACTCGTTTCACCAATTACACAGAAATATATACAATTACTTCAATATTACTAAGCGAACATAATTCTGTTTCTGTTGGAATATATATTCCCGCTATGGATTACAAACTGGCACTATATAGTCTTTGCCTAATATTAAAAGAGCTGTTATTTTATCTGACTCACTAAGCTCTATACAGTATATCTGTTCTAATTCACACTATGCGTCAACAAACACTTAGAATAAAGTCACTATTGCAATATTACTCCAAGTTAGACTACAATATCCATTTATGTTCGGTTAAAGGTTACTCAGGCATACCTGGGAACGAAACTGCGAACTCTATTGCTAAATCAGGTCACTCTCTTCAAATTAATCCAATCAAAATTTCCCATACCGAACTCACCACTAAATTTCAATAGGATATAGACAATCATTTAGTTATCGGATAATAATCGTTAAAAGGCCTAGTGTCAAGGCCAAACAAATTTTTGAAGAAGAAGAAGATGAAAGAAAATTTATGTATTTATGAAGAATGTAAATAAAAATTTGGAATGAAAATGGCATTTTTTGAGGTAGTAATATTCAATTAGTTCAATCTTAATTCTAATTTTGTATCTTGTAGTGGCGAAAATTTAATTTTTTTGATCTGAAGAAAGATATTGATGATGGAAAAGTTTCAAAATTGTTTAAGGTAATTAATCTTAATTAATAATCTTAGAAATTACTTATAATAAATAATTTACAGGAAAGTGAAATTGCTGTTATTACAAGTGGCAATAATAATCTAGTTATTGGTGATAATTTAGGTCAATTACATTTAGTATCTAGATCATGGCAAGTTTCAACCTCCCGAGCATATTCCATAAGAATTTTATTAGCACAACAGTTGAGAAATTCATCATTGCTAATAACTATTGGAGTAATACAATACAATAATTACAAATGTAGATTTTTTATTCATTTAATTCTATGCTTTATAGGAAGATGAAGCTGGAATTAATCCTTTGATTAAAGTATGGGATACGAATAAATATGATAAAAATACAAATACACTATATTGTACGAGAGTTACAAGAGCTATACCAAATAACCGTCCTGTACAAGTAAGCACATTGTGTGCTCATGAAAATAGCCAACTTCTAGCTGTTGGATTTATTGATGGTTCTTTAATTTTATACAGGTATGATATAAATTAATTTTGATCTATTTTATAGAATTTTTAATTACATAATTAGGATCAAACTTATGTGGTACGAAGAAAATTGAAATAGAAGCTTTGCAATTCAAATTATCTTTTTTCCCTTTTTTCCCTCATACATATTATTTCACATTCTTCTACTTAATATCAATTTTCTTTACTTCCACTTCTCACTTTCATCTTGTCTTTCATACTTAACTCCGACAACAAGTAGCCAGCCCATTTATTCTTGACAGTTTGAAAACATACACATTTCAAAACGAGTGATTTTAATTATTATTTAGTTAATTATTAAACGGGATCATCCCCTTATCAGTATACACCAATAAATATACATTAAAATAGATAGAACAATACAAAATCAAAAGAAAATATTGGTATCATGTATGAGGTATTACAATATCAAACTACGCATTTCCAATTGTGTAAATCAATTATTACAATTAGTTAGAATACATGGCTTATTACTGATTACTTATATATTTATTGATTATTTCAAAGCAATTGATTGATCATCTTCTCCAGAGAGAGCCAACGATTCTCTCTGTTGTTTAACTATATTTTTAAATCCTCATCTTAATTTTAGAATCTATTGCAATTGATGTTCTCTCAAAGATGTGTTTAAGTTTATTTTTCAATTCATGCAAAGAATCAATAGATAAATCTATATGTTCGGCTATGTTATTAGTTGCATTCATCATTCTGTTAGTAGGTTCATAATATATCTGAACTCTAAATCTCATATCTTTTAGTAACCCTAGGCAGTTAATCTGTCTATGAACCATTTTATATAGCATGCATATATCGGCAATCTTCCTTCTATTTTCTAAGATTGGGGGATTTATATATGCACGCACGTTATCCGTTGCAATTTCATTCGACATTCCTAGCTTAAATCTCATTATTTTACGAAATTTATTTTGTATACTTTCCAAGGAATTGACATGCTTCGTACAATGAGGCGACCATATATAGCTTGCAAATTCAAGAATAGGACGTACAAGAGATATGGATGTCTATATGCAGAAGTCTATATATACAGATGTCTATATGTAGAAGGCTCAAAGTTATTTGAAAATATTGTGATAAAACCTACTATTTGTAGGCTTCTGTTTATAGGGTATTCTCATGCAGGTCCATTGAAAGTTTAGCGTCCAATATTGCTCCTAAATCTCTAACTTTCTTTACTTCAATAAGTTTTGTGCTATTCAAAAAGTATGTTGAGCTGACTACAACTTTCGATCTTTGAAACGTCATAACATAACATTTCTCAATATTGACACTTAAACAGTTCAATCTACACCACTCTCCGAAGGCGTGTATATCCTTCTGTAATAGTATTGTAAATACTGTAATTATCAAATCTACGAACAGTTCTTATTTGCCTCAAAAATTTAATATCTGCAAAAAGCAAAGCAGATGATTTTTTGAGCACACTCTGCATGTCATTAATGAATAAGTTAAACAATAATGGGCCACTATGCGACCCCTGTGCTACTCCAGAAGTAACTACAATTTCCTGGGAAATTATATTTCCTATCATAACAAATTGTCTTCTGGAAGATAGAAAACTTGTGAAACCACTCAATAACACTACCTCCTATTCCCAGAGTTCTTAGTTTATGAATCAATACATCATGATTAACTCAATCAAATGTATTTGTAAAATCAGTATATATTGAATGAACAAAGCTTTTTGTTCGAAGGTTTCCAGGATGAATTTTTGATAAGTCATTAAGTTAGTTTCCACCGATCGTCCAGGAACAAAGCCGTGTTGATTTTCACATATTATGCCTTTGAATTCCCATATTAATTGTTTTGTAAAATAGCAGCCATAATTTTTGGTTTATGTGAACCCAACGTAATTCCTCTATAGTTTCTAATATTATTCCGGTCCCCAGATTTAAATATGGGGGTTATGTAGCTTAATTTTCATCAGTCTGGAAAAGTACCAGTAGACATGGATAAATTAAAAAGATGTTCAAGAGGTTCACTGAAGGAGCACACACAATTCCTCAGAAATAGTGGAGTCAGGCTATCAGGACCCGGTCCACTATGTATGTTCAAATCAAGAGTGGCCTCATAAATACTTATCAAATCGAACTGGTACGATTTAAAATTAAAATTGTTTTCTTTATGATACTGATTCAAGGATTGAAACCTTCAACTATCAACTTTGTCACTTGACTATGCACTAGAAAAAAACTTTGCAAATAAGTTTGCTATACCTTGACTATTACTGGCGTCAGAATTTTCTAAATACATGTTATTTGGAAGAGCATTCATTTTTCTATTATCATTTACAAAGTTCCAAAATTTTACTGGTTTAGTTCGTGTCAAAGCTTCTTTTTGTTTAATGTAATTTATGTATCCATCTCTGGATACATTTTACATTCTTCGCAAATCTACAAATTCCGTATAATCAGTTGACAGCTTAGATATTTTGTATTTTTTCGTGAACTTTTTTCTTTGCATAAATGAGGCAAGATTCTATTAACCTGAGGGCTGACTGAATGTTTTAATTGGAACAAAAATATTGATAATTTCATTAATAGCAGTGTAAAAATTTAAGAGCATCATTTATGTTATTTTGACTCAGGTATTGATGCCAATTAATTGATGATAAACAATTGTTGATAATTTCATAATTTGCACTGGCAAAATCATAATCAGTCGACGTATACCTTAAACTGTCTCTATGTTTTATTTCAAAACTACACTTATACCCAATATGGTGAACATTATCAAATCTAAGATCGTTACACTTGTATCAAATCTAAGATCGTTGGCTTTAGAGACTACGACACTCTTAATGTTTGTAAACACTAATAATACACTCCTCTCACTGGGTATCAAGTTGAGTTGGTGTAGATTGAGGTAAGCGAAGGTATCCTTTACCACAGCGGCTTTTTCTTCTATATGCGCATGCCCCGTTATTGTTTCTATATTTGGTACATCCATTTCATCCGTTAATGACCATTCTACTCCCGCTTGGTTGTATTCATCAAATATCAGAATTTCAGCATGCTTATTATTTATGAGCAAGTCTTCAATCGTCATATAGTGATCGTCATATTTAAGGCGTGGTGAACCTGGAGGAAGATAGACTGCTCCCAAAAATTATGGTGGTATTACAATAGCCGCTGCGACAAACAGTTGTTCAACACTACTGACTGTAATAGTTAATCTTCTAGATTTTATCGACTTATGTATAGCTATTAATACCCCCCCCCCCTACACTTTTATTATTACTAGTATTTTCACATCTGTCAAATCTGTATATATTATATTGCTTCAGTTTTGTTTCTCCCTCGGTGTGATTACAATTTAACCAATTAACTTACTACAAATACCCCTTCCCCCCCCGTGTTCTACAGTATATAGATAAGGGCTTCGTTAGTTTAACTGACCATGATTGGGTCTAGAGTGGTTTAATGTGATAACTTTTGGAATCCCTTGAATATATTTTATTGAGATGTTAGCCTCTCTCTCCTTCCTTCTACGTTCTAAATCAGTGCTCTAAATCAGTTTAATTCTTGCAGACATGAACGTTGTTTTACCGTTAAATCCGCAGTTATTTTGCAAGTTTGTATGTTTAATTTATTATGTAAAATTTCTCTGACTGCGGGCTGCCAGCAACTATTTTAAGAGGTCTTACCCTTCCATCAATCTTTTTACAAAGCCTAAAAACGTTTTTTATTTCTTTGTACATAGAGACACGTTATGAAAACGAACCATTTAAGTTTTGATGAATGGAAAGTCTATTATTGACCTTTTGAATGACTGACACCGCTCGTTTTGATTGAAATCCTCCGTTTTCACATATATTTATTAGAAAGTTCAAGGCTTGAGGTGCTGGTCTTACTCGCCTTCACAATATTTTTATACCTCTTTATTAGATCCACTTTTCCCTTTATTGCTTCTCTACGTCTTTTAGCCTATCCAGAATTTAATTTTTGCATTCTATCAGTCTTTCATTCTTCAATGCTTTCTTCCCTAAGGTCAATTAATAACATAAGTATCTCTCTTACTTATTTTCCTTCTTTTTGCTTTTCTTTTTTCATCGAATATAACATTAAATTTTATGTCTTTCAGAGGCGATATAACAAGAGATAGAGGCTCCAAGCAGAAAGTACTGAGAGATGCGGGCTCTCCAGTGACTGGTTTGGCTTTTAAATCAACGAGTAGCACAATTTTTTTATTTGTCGCTACTGACTCATCTATATATGTTTACAATGTCACTCACAAAGATAAAGAGCATATGGTAATTTTATATTTTTGTTTAGTTTATTGTACAAAGAAATCATTTTTGAGGAAACTCTGACATTTACTAAAATTGTTGCTATCGAAATTTTATTTCATTGTTTTGCGAAAACATTTTGATTAAAGCTGACGTCGGGCAGATTTAATAATTGGCTGATTGTATTTGTAATTTGGCCTCGTTTTCCTAGCAAATTTAGCGTATCGCTAGCTTTCTATTTGAAATATATTCAAAATAATGCATTAAAGAGTAATTTCGAGAATGTCTGAAAAGTTATTTTCAAAATAATTTGTAGTAATTTGATAATATATAATCTTCTGCTATTCGGTATATTGTTGCGTTTGGCGTTCAAAAAGTCTTTTGTTTTTAGTCGGGGTTAATCCGTTTATAAATAGAGCAAAATTTAATTCAACCAAGAATAAAATATTTAGTAGAATTCATATGTTGCAGTTAAGCAATGATATAGCCGATGACTTAGCTAGTTGACAATGAAGTTTTAAACTCGAAACGCACCGAATAGTAAACGATATTTATTAAAATTTATTCATTTAAAATATTAATTGTCCAAATTATTTTAATTGCTTAATTAAAATTTGAATTCCATAATAAACTTTAATATATGTTTCATATGTAGGAGAGCTAAAAAATGTATCAAAATTTCAATAATTCCATAATAAATCATATGAGTTCCATTTGTACTTTGTTTAGGGGAGTCAATAAAATCTGAAAAATGTTTTTGTCACGATTGTTATATTTTAGTTATCTTAAGGTAAAGTGAAGTAATTGATGATAGAATTTCTGTGTACATTATTTAGTCATTATTGGATACATCGGGCAGTTGCAAACAATGCTGTATTTTGGCTGAATCTCTACAGGAGAGTCATTTTATGGTTGCTAGAGATGATGTAAGTATTTTAACCCTAAGTACCCTTTGTCTTATATAGTGTATTCAATACATATAAATTAATTTATATTTAATTTTATTACATGTATTATAGGCGATCTATTGCTATACAACAGATGGCCGTGGTCCTTGCTATGCCGTTGATGGCGAGAAAATCATGCTACATTGGTTTAGATCTTATCTTGTAATTATATCAAAATCTGGCCACCTACAAACGCCATCTAGTAATAATCTACAAATGTCAACTGTGTCCAGTATTGCGAATAGC
>WYDF02095249.1:0-10782 GCA_009867245.2 Adranes taylori | reverse complement strand
ATATCTCGCGTGGTAGGCATTTCAGTGTGCCAACGTTTGGCCAAAGTCACATCTGGCATTGTCGAGGCTTAGAGAAGGTCTGACAACTTATTGTGTAATGCGTTTCGCATACGACTTTGTTATTCTCCTTTCCAGGTCAGGGCTTGCCGCAGTTGGTACGGTGACGCTTGTTGTTGTGTATACATATGTTATTGATAGTGGTCGTACACTGGGTGGTTGAGTGGATGCTGATGGTAGTCGTACCGTAGATACATTTTTGTCTAGTTTGTTCTTGCTGTGAATTATTTGTTGTTTATTTTAACGGTATGGATGTAATACAAGTTTCCAAGTGCTAGAAATATTTTAATTGTCGTTTCGTTTATTCATCGTATTCAATCGTTTTTCGATTTCTATGGCTTCTCTAGTAATTCTTTGCTACAGTGGGTTTCAGTAGCTATTGTTCTAGAGTTTTCAAAACCTATTCTATGACCGGTTGCGGAGTTATATTGGGCAAGAACGGAAGTGCTGAGGTTCTTATTGACGTTGTTTTTGTGTTCAGCTATTCTGGCTGATATTTTTCTGTTTGTTTGGCCGACAGATACCAAATCGCATTCATGTCAAACAAACATCAAAATATCAGCCAGAATAGCTGAACACACAACCAACAAAAATGAATCTAAGGTATGACCACCTCAGCATCCACTCAACCACCCAGTGTGCGACCACCATCAACCACATATGTAGAGCCAACAACATGCGTCACCATACCAGGTGTGGCATGCGCTGACATAGTTAAATTCCTAGTTTAAAAACTGAATTTTTGAATAAAAATATGGCGTATTTCCGCCCTCTTGAATTAAAAAATCACTTTTTCGCAAAAATAGTGTACACCTGCCTACCAAATTTCATCCAGATCGATCCAATAGTTTAGAAATATCTATAAACATATATCCATACATACGCCGCTGACACTGAAAACTAAGCCCATCTTTTAAATTTTTAAACGAGATAAATGCAAAAATACCATATGTTGGAAGGATCGTAGAGGGTAACACCCTCTTGAAAGTAAGAATTTAAAGTGTCTATTCAGAATGATCCTTAGGTATATGCATACATGAATTGTTTTTCTAATTTGGGAATTCCCTTCATTTATTTTAATACCACTAAAGATTTGTTAAGGAAAGTAAGTCAAAATTGGAACACAACTGTAATAATTAGGTTAATTTCTAAATATATATATATATATATATATTTATTGATGTATGTATATATGTATGTATGTATGTGTGCATATGTTATATAACTAATCCAGTAAACAAAATAATCCATTTTTAACTGACTTGATCTAGTGTAACACTAAATTTGTACGCAGCCACATACTATTACCGCAATGTTTTACAGGGGTTAGTTTAAATAGTACGGAAGCAAAATAGATTTACTCCTTTTACCACTTTAAACCACTCTGACATTCTATCTCTCACCTTTGCTTGTACCTTAGTCCCTTCATATGTCTTTCTCGTCGTATCACATACTATCTATACCCGCACCATCCATTGTCTCCTACAACATCTCCTTTATTTACATTATCAAACGCTGCCTTCAAATCTACAAAAAGAAGGTGTAACTTTTATCCTTTACATATTGCTTGTTGAATTATCGCCATATCACATCTTTTATAAACCATCACGATTTCTCCTCTCTTCCCCTCTTCTGGTATATTCCACCGGCTCCATCTTCTCCCACACAAACTACTCTTCATTATTCTTTTAATTTCCTTCATTCCCTCCTCGACAGTAATATAATGTTTCCAAGAACTTTTCCACAAATTTCCTATTCTTCCTCTGTTTTTTCCTGTACCTTTATATTCCTCCCTACCATTCTCACTCACTCAGATTTTTATTTCCCGACGTTGCTTCTTTCCTCTCTCTATTGCGCAAATATTTTCATAAATCTTTCTCTGTTTTATAGATTTTATTAAATCACGCTCTTTCCTCTTCCATCTCTCCTTACAAAAATTTTGCTCCTTCTTCCACTCCACTTTGGCCCTTAAGAATTCTTATCAGATTTAACTTGCCTTAATAACATCCTTACTTCTTTTTGTTTTTGCTCACACTTATCATCATACCGATTATGTTTGTTCCTTTCTTTATCTCTATTTCTGCATTCATATATTAACAATTTATCCTTTAGTATACTCACAATCTATTATATAAGATTTATTGCTTCTCAATTTATCTCCTCCAGCTAGCTCCTCATCCCCAACTTATTGTTTGCACTCCACTAAAATCAATTTTTTTTCCTCATTCCCATTTTTCTTCCCCCATTCCAATTCTCTCTAGCAAACCTCCACTCTGTCTTCACGGGAAAATAATCTGATTCTCACCATTCCATGGAAGGGAGCATGTTCAACAAATAACGGATAATCTATGACTAATCATCCGACATATTCTCTCTATGTTAATGCCTCATTCCAATCGCTACTCATACATCCTCTTCCCATAATCAAACTTTCCTCTCCAAGCCACTCTAGAAAATCCAATCCTTCCTTATTTATCACCTTATCTTTTGATTTCCTATCAATCCATTCCTAATAACTTATCCTGTTCTTACCTATTCTTATATTCCAGTTTCCCAAATTTGTTATTGAGTCATATCTTCTATATCTTCATTAATGGAACCTCTTCGAAATAAAGGCAACTTATTAAAATATCGTAGTCTCTGGTAAAACCTTTCCGATAAGGCGTAAAACCTTTCCGTTTATAAAAATCCTGTCTTAAAAATTTGTTTCAAGTGTATTGAAAGGACGTGAGATTATCAAGGCATGATGTTAACAAGAGGTTCTTAGCCCAGAATGAAATATAAATATAAATCGTATTATGTTAATTTGATCAATTGTGTGTGTCCCAAATGCGTCTTCCTTCTTTAACTATCTTTCAGATGTTACTTCTGGGCACATGTCTAGGCTGTACCTTTTGACTTCCGACCCGCACCCCTTAACTACTGCAGAAATGCGCACAAGAGCTTAAAGATTAAGTTCAAAATATAATAATCATATTACATAAATAAATATCTAACCCCCCGAAACCTTTAAATCGCTATTTAGTCCACCTGGTAAAACTTGACAGTTGACGATATGCTCTTCTAGAGATTGCAGTCTGTATGTTTAAATAGTTTATGAAATACCGGAAATAGTCTAGTCCATATAGCTCATTAGTAGTGACCTCAGTATTATCCTATCTATGTTAGTTATCTTTCAAATATATAAATTAGTAACATAATAATATATTAAAATCATAGAAGCGTGCTGCCCGTCAACTTATGAAAAATGACGTTACCCTCGACAAGATTAAATATATACAGGTTGTAAAATTTCATAGATGATGAAAATATCTGCATTTTTTATTTGAAAACACTTTTGAACAATCCATTAGTAGGCCTACCGCGGATTCTGACCAAGCCAACGGTCTTATCTCAACTCGTGCTAATATAATCAATGACGTCACGGTGGTCATTTTGGAGCCTAACATAAATAGTTTTTGCGTTTGACAGCTGTCAAATAAAAAATACAATATGGCGGACGACAGAGAATTTCCGGTATGGAATTTGAAACATGGTACAGAGAATCGAAATGACGGTGGATTAAAAACAAATTGAAAAAGTTCAAAATTTAAAATCGCTGCAAAACGATTTAGATTTGTAACTAGATTCTCCCACGGCTGTACGGAAAAATAACATACAGGGGTGATCAAAAAATGTTTATAAATAAAATCTATTGAAAATATTGAAATGCGATTAGCAGCAAAATCAATATGGTGGAATGACATACGCATGTTTTTTAACTAGATTTGAAAACTAAAGGTAAGGACACACTTGCAGTAAATAAACCTCTATTTGTAATAAAACCAGTTGATTTTAATCAACCGATGTTAGTCAGATAAAAATCTATTTACAATAGATCTATAGGGAAAATAAATAAAACCAAGTGAATTTTAAATATTTTTTTTTATTTTACAATAATATATATTTAGCACATATTTAACATAGGTTCAATAATATTGATAAATAAATATAATGAATTGATTAAAAAATAAAAGAGATTAAACAATATATAAGAAAGTAGACAGTTAAACTTTAAGCCTAAATAGGTCCAATCAACCGATTTTAGTCAAATAAAGATTAATTTATTTGAATTTTTTAAATTAGCATTTTTAAGAAAAATTCTAGATTTGAAACGCTAAAACATATGTTGGATCTTTATAACTCCATTTACAATAAAACCAGTTGGTTCAACCAACCAAACGGAATTATTGACATTGCGTCAAATGGAAATATATGAAATTGTCAATTTCAATGAAATGATGGAAACGCGAAATAAAAAACGTCACGTTTCATTCGTTTGGAGGAAAATACAAAAAATAATGGTAATTCGATAACTTTTATCGAGAAAAATACAGCTTGTTATATGTAATTGTACAGAGGCTCTTCACTATGGATATACTGTAGGCGAGATCTCATTGTTTCGAAATAATATTTTAAAGGTGAAAATGGGCACTAAATGAATAATGCGCCCTTTTCATCGCTATCCATCGCCTTTTCCATCTTTTACTTTTACTTCCCATCGCCCTTTC
Organism: Adranes taylori; assembly: GCA_009867245.2. Classification (NCBI taxonomy): domain Eukaryota; kingdom Metazoa; phylum Arthropoda; class Insecta; order Coleoptera; family Staphylinidae; genus Adranes; species Adranes taylori. Next base: position 6,175 of record WYDF02095249.1, on the reverse strand, counting down.
CATGGCTGTTGGAAATTCTCCAAAAGAACTCGCAGGCCGCCATAAAGCGAACTGCGTAGCTAGGTAAATATGGACACTGGGGGATTTATACGTACACGATTTATAGGGGTGACTAATTTATTCTATATTTCCATAGGAATACTGCCATCTGCATATTTCCATCGGAATAGTTACATTGATCAAAAATAGAGCAAATATTTTTGTAAACAGAAAATAAAAAGTGTTAGACTTGAATTGAGTCAAATTGAGACAACAAGCGTTCTTGTCACATAGAGTCACTTAATAGGTGAACAAAAATAATATTCTCTTATAACACCAACAGCTAATCTGACATGTTCCAATTTGTGTTTAATGATAAAAGTCACAGGAACTTTTGGTTCCCACAATTCAAAATTTTCTCAAAAATAGTCTATTAAATCGTGCTGACAACTTCCTAATACCATTCTCTAATGTTTTCTGATACCATTCTCGTCAGTACCATTTCCAGTCATTCTTTGCCCCTCCTCTCTTTTCATTCTCTTCTGCCCCATATCCGCTCTACATTTGCTCACTCATTATTTTATAGTTACCATGTTTTCTTCTCTATCATTGCCTATCACCCCATTCATTGTTAGACACTTCCATCCATCATTTTCACACTTCAACTTTTTATCCTTTCTTTTTCCTCTAGCCTTCCTCCTTTCGCCACATCTCCTATTTTTTTTCTTACTTTACTCTGTGGTTCGCTATACTCCTTCCAATCCAATTCTCCTCATCCCCTCCTTCACTCGCACCATTCTTCATCAAAACCATTCCAGTCTTCCCTATTTTTCTTTCCATCGCTTTTACTCATTCGTTTCATTTTTCCTCAGTGCTCCCTTGCATCACCTCCTTTATGCGTTTCAGATGAAGCAAAAGAAATTTGAAGGATATCGCAGAAAGAATAGGATAAAAGGCAAAAACAGTCGTTGAATTGATTAATATGAGGGTCATATTAGATGCCGCGTGCATCGTTCGAAACCAACCCAAATAATAGTTTACTAACTCCTCAATGATAGAGCTATATCAATGTATTAGAGAATAGAATGTATGAATGAAATAATTGAGAGGGTAAAGAGGTATTTAGATAAAAGGGGTTTGGGAGAGAGTGAAGAAATGATGTATTGAAAGTAAAGTGGATATGTATAGAGCAAGTAAAGTAATATAAGTATTTAGGTGTCATTTTGGGGCAAAATGGGTCGAGTAATGAACATATCAAAATGATTGGTAAGAAGGCAAGGGACCTATAGAATGAATGAGGTTAATATGGGAAAAAAGTTTGGTGAATCAGTACGAATGAGTATTAGGATAATGGAAATATGTGTGAATAACATTGTGATGTAGGGGCAAAGGTGGGAACAAGGGAGATGATAAAGAAAGTGCAGGTTGGATGTTTGAAAAGGATGCTGAGATAAGATAGAAATACGCCGAGTGATATAGTTCTTCAGGAAGTAGGAAAATATAAAGTGTTGGATAAATGGAGTGAAAATGATGGTTAATTTTGAGAGGAAGATATTGAATTATGAAGGGAGTAGTTACTGAAGGAGATGTATATAGAAGGAATGATGAAAAAGGGGGAGTGATATAAGGGTGACTGATTGGATTAGGAGTAGAATAAGTGTGAATAAAAGGATTGGATGGTCAACGAATAAATGGTTAGAGAAGATGATGGAAGGTAAGGAATCGGTGAATGCGATAACTGAAAGGATGAGTGATGTGGAACGACAGGAGATGGATGGGAGATTAAGTGCTAGTAGGTATAATAGTAAGTATGTACGGATAAGCGATTCGGAAGGGATGGCTGAGTATTTAAAATCGGGTTTGAATATAGCAAAAAAAAAGAATGATTGCAATGTTTAGACGTGGGAATAAATAGGGTGAAAACAAGCATTGGAGGCATGAGCGAGAGGAAAAGTGTAGGACATGTGGTAAGAAAGATGAAAATGGTGCCATTGGTTAAAAAGGATGTGAAGGGATTGAGTGGAATGATAATGGAAAGGAGTTATGGGAACACTGGATGGTAAGTTAGGATAAGGAGGGAAAAGGGTTAGAGATAATGAAAAAAAATGAAGGGGTGATAAGAATAATATAAGAAGGATGGTAAGCAGAATGGATGACTGAAAAACAGAAAAAGAAAGAGTTTGTATTGGGCGCAAGTACGGAAGGAGCTTTACACACTTAGGTGAGCAAAAGACAGAGTGTAGTAAAGATAGATAGATAGATAGGAAAAGGAAAGATAGATAGGAAAGATAGATAGGAAAAGGGATGAGAAAGGGAAGTTAATATGGGAGTGAGAAAATTGGTCATTTGGAGGAGGGGTATATTAGAGGAGAGGAATGTAGGGCAGGAATATAATATAAAGAAAGGGAAAAGAAAGAGTTTGTATTGGGCGCAAATGCGTAAGGAGCTTTACACACTTAGGTGAGCAAAAGAGAGAGTGTAGTAAAGATAAGATAGATAGGAAAAGGGATGAGAAAGGGAAGTTAATATGGGGGTGAGAAAAGTGTCATTGGAAGGAGGGGTATATTAGAGGAGAGAAATGTAGGGCAGGAATATAGGATAAAGGAAGCTATTGAGGATAAAGGAAGCTGTAGCCTTACCTTCTCCCAGAATGGAGATTATAGTATTATGCAATATGAAAGGAATGAACGTTTATTCCTTTCATGAAAATTTAATGAATATTTATTAAAGTTTTTGTATTATTTTATTATTGGTTGTTATCTTTACAACTGTTTGGCTTATTGTTATTATTTTCTGCCATTAAAGGTTGTATCTATCTATCAATTTATTGATATATGTTAGAGTAGAGAAATTAATGTATAACTTTTATGGTATTCCCTTTTATTCAGGTCTTGTAGGAACATACTTATGTTCATTGTTCAATGCAGCACGGAATGACAGGAGCCAATAAGTATGGATTGATCAAATTAATTTTTTTTGGCAACAGTGGAAAACCACGGCGACTAGGACACGAACCTCTACATGAACATCTGACGACAGATCTCTACCAAATTATTAGATACGAACGCGAACGTCTCGCGACATATCTAAACCATGGCTTTATTCCGAATGCGAATGCTCACCAACGAACACTATGTGTACTGTTGGTTACCTAAATTTGACAGATTCCTGCATTTTTACAGATTTCTGTTGTATATTGCATTGTGAATTCAGCGTTAGATGGCGTTATGTGGTTGTTATGGTGGTTGTTTTCGATAATAATGAGCCTTCAGTTATAATATGTACATACAATGGTGGTCGTTCATGTTGATAAATAACATGTACATACAGATGGTGGCCGTTAGCAAATAAATAATTATTTAAAGCTAGTATGCATTGAATTTGACAGCTATCACTTGAAAAACCAATATGGCGGTTGTTCGTGTTGACAGTTGAGCGGGAAATTTGAATCTCGTTAAATGATTCAAACTCACCAAAATTTTTTCTTGCTAGATGCATAACATTCCTCATATAATAAAAATTTGAGCAGATAATTCGATATAAATTCTAAAGTGTATTATATTGTTTTTAAATATCACAGGATGTTATAATTTCTTGATGCACAAAGTATACATGATGATCGTTCGTTATTTGAAATCTTAGCTCTCTATTTCTGTCTTCTTTTATCGAGCTCTCACTCTTTATCTATCGTTTAACGTTCAGTAATGTAGAAGTGTTAAATAAAAATAATGAAACCTGTGAAAATCAAAATAAATCTGAATCCATATGGCCTGTATTTTATAAATATTTACGAGAAAAAATGTAGGAAGTTTATGATACAAAGTGGTTCCCGGTGTAATTATTCTTTATTCTCTTTAAATGTTTAAAGTAAGCGCACAAAAACTTCTCGACAAAGTAAATTCAATATTATAAGAAATATTTAATATATTTCATGAACGTAGTTATAAAATTTCAATGGGAAGGGTAAGGCTACATTTAGTTACTTCAACAGGAAGTTAAAGGAATGAGATCTTGATCTTGTCCTTTGATCTTGTCCTGTTTGATATAAAATGTTGAATTACATCTTGAAGATCGACAATTACGTTTCGCTGTACTGTGAGAAGAGCCAACCCCATGAGGCAATCATTTCTGGTCTGTTTCTGATGCACCTATTAAGTCGCCAAAACGTTGAAAACGTCCGTTTGGGAAACGCTCTTGAAACAAGCAGTGTTGCAGAAATTTGCAGGATTGCTTGTATATTTGGATAGAAATTCGCATTTCATGCGTATCTCAGGACTTTAAGGATAGTAGATGCTTATTCAGAAAAATCTATCCATCTCGTGAATCACAGCTCATATTGAGAGTCAGATGGTAACGATATTTGATCATTAGAACTCAAGAATCAGAGTCTAGTTTTTTGTGGATTTCTGTCAATAGTATTTTTGCCCATTTTGCTTTGATTTTGAGCTTCCAGACAGAATTTTGGCCAATTTGATGAATCCTAGGTTTGAACGAATTTAATCTAAATTATTAAGCATATTTAGTTACCTGGCGTTTGGGGAGTATTTCCTTTCTAAAATTGTCTTCGTTTTGGGATTGGATACAGTTGGGCTGAGATGTACCCATGGTAGCCCGATAAGACAACTTGTAGGCGAAGATTGTGGTACGTTTCAAATTATACAACAACAATATTATTCAATATATGCAAATTTGTTCAATAACTGAGATGAATATGTTAGCCAAACAACGATTTAGAAGGCAATAAAAAATTCGACTATTATGAATTAACAGACTGATTCAAGCCACTCCAATAAAATTGGAATTTCTAATAGAAAGCTGTGTCTCATGTTGGGGTCTTATGCCCATGCCCGAAAAGTTGAAAAACAAAAGCAAAGAACGCAGCTCGTAGGATTATCTAAATGTTCCAGAGATGTATTTCATTTGTCTTCATTTGTTCGCAAGAGCGTCGGCGTCGTTTCAAAAGCAACAGGCAGATTTAAATTTATATACGACATGTAATTCATGGCGTATAAGACAAGAGTCTCGTAAAGTGGCGAGACACCACAAAATCAAGCTAAAAAGATTTTTGTTCTAAATTGGGAACGGACGCCCGCTTTCGTGTAAGAGCCAAAGAATGCAAGTGACGCGACGCCTTGTATTGGGATGTCTCTTACAGCAAAATAGTAACTATGTTCCTTGCATTATATTTTAAGAAAATGTTTCATTGCAATATTATTGTTCTTGGAAATCTATATTTTACATTCAAAATATGTTTCATAATCTCTAAAATATTTGAGATATTATACATACAAACTACAAGTCACTGATTTATTTAGAATTTAAAATGTAATTGTAAAAACTGATAAAATAAATAGAGTTGGTCGATGTTATTACAAAGTAAAACTTACAGTGTTGTAAAAACCCAATATTTGATATAAAACGTTAAACAATTAGTTGACATGTTTCGGAATAACAACTACTCCTTGATCAGAACTGTATATAATCAAAAAGCTATTTGTAATAGAAATGAAAATAAATTAATAACAAGAGATGAAATATCATTTTTTTAAAACTTATTTAGTGCTACTAACTTTATATTAAAATTATACAATGTCTAAATAAAAGCTATTAATTTGGCAGAGCAATTCTCGGTTTACACCGCCGTTCCGTTCCTACAAAACAGGTGCATACCAAATTGGGCGTTTTTTTTTGTTTTGCGTAGGAAGTGGAGAATCTTCAAAAGCGGAAGGATGCCCGGTGCATCCAACAACTATGGGATTTTTACCCACTAAACTCCACTCCCTATTGGGATTATATATTGTTGGGAGATTGGTGAGTTTGCTTAAAGGAGGCTTTAGGATTTATCATCCTCTTCAGCCTGGAACTGGTAATTAATGAAATGCTTTTAGAACTTTGGTAAGCTGATAGCTTGCAGATCAGATATATGCTATAGCATTCGCTTTACAGCCAAGGGAACCTGCAACATCTTGGCCATAGCAAGGTCAACTGATGAGGAAGTTTGGTTTACTGGGATGAGCTGATTTGCTGGTGGTCTTTTCAGCTTCAACCTAAATATACCTACTAAGTTAACTATGAGCGGAATTGATATCTGTCTGCTGGATATGCTTTTGCATGTAAATAGGAATTCCTGAAGCATATATTAATCCGAATAAAATGTGTCTCATTGCGCAAAATGTTGTTCGGTGTCTATTAGTTG
>WYDF02095238.1:0-10782 GCA_009867245.2 Adranes taylori | reverse complement strand
ACACATACACACATACACACATACACACATACACACATACACACATACACACATACACACATACACACATACACACACAGACACCCACACACGTACACACACTGTGTGCATTCACCTATTATTGATTTTTTATCAATTAGCTCGGCTAATAGACACATACATTGATAATAGCGTCGTACTGTTCTCCCACTACGCTTGTTGCATAAATCTATATTTCAATGTAAAAGGATTTCTTTAAGATTTATTTAAATACCGTACGGTTCAATTGTGAGCAATGGTCACTTCTACAATTTAGTTGTAAAACTTATTTATGGTAAACTTGCCCGTAATCGTCTGCCTTTTCCTAACTTATTTCGTCTATCAAATAATCTGCTTAAACCGCGAAACATTCTACAGCGTCTAGCCATCGTGAATTATTTACATAATTTCTACCATCAGACTAAATTCGAACGAGGATAATTTGCCTCGTTACAATATTTATAGACAAGCTACAACTAATTTTTCCTTTTCCGTATTATTATTTCTGTGTATCTTGGTTCTTGCTGTAGAAAACATACCTGAATTCTTTAAATTCAATATTTTGCATTTGCATTTATTTATTTTAAGAAATATAAACTACAGCTACATTATCGTCCAATAAAACTAAGTTTAATACCTATTCTTCTATTTAGTTGGCGTTGTTTCTATAATCCAACATATATTTACAGAAAATGAATGAACTTCTTCTTCGATCAACCCTCCGGAGTCGCAATATAAGAGATCTTAAATTTTCCGCGACAAACAAAACGTGACAGACTAGACAAGGTAGCACAATCCTCTCTCACCGCACAGAAATCGTAAATTTTACTCACGAATATACTCTCGGATCGCATTGTACAAAGGGTAACAAGGAAAGAAGCATGATGCTCACAACGAACGCAATGTTAGATTTATTGAGTTTATAAGTTTTCTATTTGTGGGAAAACTTTATAGTTTGAGTTCCGTTGTTCAGTTGAGTAATATAGTAATTCCTATCATGCATGTGACAGAACAAGATGTCTTGCTGATTACATATATAAAGAGACGCATTGATATGTACTTTATTTCCTAAACTTATGATGAATTTAAAATTAAAAAACTTTGAAACAAATATATTTTCTTTGGAAGAAAATACTTAATCTGATACATAGTTGTAGAGGTATATATATATATATATATATATATATATATATATATATCAAGTTTGTTTTATACTTTGCGTACATAGGAGTTGTAGTAAATTGCGGATTTAAGCAAACCCGCCAAGACTATCTCAACTCGTTCTACACAAAATATTTATGATAGACCCCAGAAATGACAGCATGACGTCACAGATTACGTTTAGAATGAGTTGAGATAAGTTGTGATACTCCTGTTTCATATATTGGAAGGTACAAGTTTTAAGATGTGCTGCATATAGCAAAGATCAATTTATTGATTTTATTCTGGTCACCTGAGTAGTTTGATACCAACATCAAATTTCGTTTCTCCAAATTACAATCAATTTAAATTACACTTTTTTTTCAAGCTAAAATTATTCCAAAATTAAATTACCTGTTTTCTGTTTATCAGTTTGAATGATCTCCTTGAACATTAAAAAAATCTTTCGCTACAGAAAATTAAACAAAGGAATATTGTAGAGTCCTTGTTGAGAACGAGGATTGAACATTTTTAATACACTATATATAATCAAGTCTTTATCCTACAAAAAAAATCCAATGAAAACAAAAGCACGCTCAAGGCAATATGTATCAAAATTTATTTCAATATTTTATCTACAACGGTTATAAAGATATCGCAAAATAGCGTTCAAGTTTATGTGGCAACGTCGCATCCTACGAGAAATATTTAAATATAGCAAAAGTAATTCCGTAATAAATAATTCGTACGTAAACATTTAACTGCGTATCTTGGAATATTTTGGAAAATAAATTCAAAATGACACATTTCGGCCATTTTGTTCCAACCAAGCTCCGATTGTTTAAAAAAGTATTTTTGTTAATTTTTTGTGGAACCCTCTTTATTAAACGGTATCTTAATAAAAGATTTTTTAAATTTCAACACTTTCTGCATGTTTTATAATGGTTTTATAAAATTTATATTGATGAATTTATAATGGTGAATGCTTTGGGTAAAAATTTAAATGTAGCCCAAAGCATTCACCATTACTATATAATTTTTTATGAAAAAGAAATGAATTGTTTGTAATTGAATTTAATTCTCACGAACGTTAAATAGTTGTTTCAAGAACTACGTAGTATAATCAGAAATGTTAGATATTACGTTTTCAAACAATTGAATGACAGATAGATATTTTTTCTCATCGCTACCTGGAACAAAGTTGTAGGCTAATGGCAGTGGGCACTATTTTGTTTTGCCGACTATAATTAACTGGTAAAGTTTAGCCATAATAGACAATATTGACTAGAATGTCCTTTTTTCAAATTATAATCAAATCAATTTACACTGTTTTTCAAGGTCAACGTACTCCGAAACTAAATTGCACGTTTTCTGTTAATCGCTTCCAATGATCTGCTTGACCATTAAGGAATCTTTTGATACACAAAATTAAAAAATAAATTGTAGAGTCCTTGTTGAGAAAAAGGGTCACAAAATTATTAACACTCTGTATATAGTCCAGCCTTTATCCCACAAAAATTGTTTGAAATTAAGCCGAAAGCGCGCCCAAAGCAATATATAACAAAGTTTATTTCAATTTTTTATCTATTTTGCATACATATAGCGTCTTGTATTATTCGTCGAATAAAAAAGTCCCATGTTGCAAAATTGTATAGGAAGCGGTGTTGCCACGTTTGAAGCTTAACAAACTTTTTGAAATACCTCAGGAACGATAAAAGATAGGACATTGGAGTAATAGGATTGTATAGGATACATAGGCTCTTCGATTTTATTTGAAATAGTTTTTTCAAAATCAGAATTTAACATATATACAGGGTGTTTTCGGTTTGCTAACTGTAAGGTCCATTTTCTCGAACATTTTTCCACCACATTTAAAAAAAAATGCTTGCGTCAAAAGTTCCTTTAATATTTAAGCGAGTTTAAAAAACTCATAAGTCATAGCACCGGAGTAATTTGACCTTGAAAAAAGTGTACTACCCTGAATATCTCGGTTCCTATGAAAGTTGGAAAAATAAAGCTTGGGGAGCTTATGTAAAACAAGGAGCCTCAATTTTGCCAATGTGACCAATTTTGAGCAATAAAAAAATGTTCAAAAACATTTTAGTAACACCCTGTATATTTTCGTATGTTTTGGTAGCCCTTGTGGTTTGATTTACAATGATTCCATATATGATAGGTCTAGCTCTTATTATTTCAAAGATATGACCCTTAATATCTTATAAATTTTGTTATCAGTGACGGGTACACATTAAAATTTTTGGAGGGGCTTGAAATGATTATTTTACTGAGAAACTCAGTTTTATAATTAGAAGACTGAAATTTCGCTCGCATATAGTATATTGTATTATGCGTCGAATGAAAGGAATGCCATCGCAAGTGGTATAGACCGCGATGTTGCCACATTTAAAATTTTACAAACTTTTTGATATATTTCAGGAACTATAAAAGCTAGGACACTTGAATAAATATACAGTGTTTTTTTGAAATAATAAAAATTAAAATAAAAGTTGGGGAGTAAGTGTAAGACCCAGGGAGCTCAATTTTACGCAGAGTGGAGACGAAGAAAAAGTGACTCAAAAGCGGTAGTGGGGAAAAATGAAGACAAATGGAGTCTGGCGTACTAGACTCCTCTTTTACAAATTAGCCGAAAAGAGAGTCAAGAGGGATCTTAGGCCATGACAAACCGGACAGGACAGTGTAGGCAAATACGGGGAAAAAGTGAGTCAAACCGGCCGTAGGCCGCGGCAAAGCGGAGTGCGAAGCTGTCGACGTCGTAGGCAAATATGGGGACCGGGGGATTCATGGGTTAGGATAATGTTATTTGTAAACACTATTGTGATAATTGAATTTAATAAACAAGATGTAACAAGATGTAACAAAACGTAGGACTTCCAGTATATGAAACATGGGATGGCGATCACGTCCACGATTTTTTTCAAATTATACTCAAATCAATTTTCACTTTTTTTCAAGGTCAAATTACTTCGAAATTAAATAGACCGTTCTCTGTTAATCACTTTAAATGATCTACCTGACTATTAAGGAATCTTTTGATACATAAAATTAAAAAATAAATTGTACAGTCTTAGTTGAGTAGAAGGGCCGCAACATTATTTACACTCTGTATCTAGTTAATCCTTTATCCAACTAATATTCTTTTAAATGAAACCAAAAGCACGCGTAAGGCAAGGCAATATATAACAAAGTTTATTTCAATTTTGATCTAGAACGGTTCTAGATATGCGGTAAGAAAGCGTTCAATTTTATGTGGCAACTAACGTCGCATCCATGGGAAATGTTTAAATGTCGCAAAAGTAATTGTTTAGTTGGTGCATAAACTATACGTACTTTCAACCGCATATTTTGAACTTGAGTTTGAGTTTTTTTTTTGGAAAGTAAACTTAAAATTGCACATTTCGGCCATTTTGTTTCAATCAATCTCTGATTATTTGAAAAAACTATTTTTTTAAATGTATCTTTGTGGAGCTTTATTTAATTCCTCTTTATAAAACAGCAAATGATTGAAAGGTTTTTTTAAATCTCAACACTTATAAAATACACATCTGTAATGGTGAATGCTATGGTTTACTGAAATACAGCCTAAAGCATTCAGCATTACTGTATAATCATAAAGAAATTAATTGCTTTTAATTGAATTTAATAATGACGAACGCTAGATACTTTTTTTCAAAAACTAAATAGTAAACAAAAACTAACTAAACAAAAACAAATACTAAGGGATCATTTTCTTCTGCCCACTATAATTAAATGGTAAAATTTAAAGATTATATACAATTTGAGTAAATTCCTTGGTATATTGTTTGCGTATTGCACTTTTTAATGCTCAATGAAACAGTTATAGTGATCTAACTTGATAGTCAGACTTTCTTTAGTGCTCAATCAGTGTGCAGTAAGTCGGATGGTTGGCGGTCCTGCTTAGCATTTTCTTCGAAATGTTTATGTGGAAAACTGCGAGGTGTTGAGCGGCTAAGAATTTTCAACCAAATTACTGCTACACCTATTAATCAAAAGAAAAGGACTTACATTTAATCAGAAATAATATGCAAATATGCGGCTCTCGTATATGAACAAAGAGAAACCAGTGATGTTAGTAACGACGTGGTTCTATAGTTCGTTTCATGTTTTTTATTGTGCACTTAGCTGCTTTGAATACAAGCGAATACCATAATAAATTGATTTCTCTATAATGAATAGGGTAGTACTCGTTTGATGGAATAATCTTGTAGGAAGAGATCATTAAAATCGGATCTAATTTGGTAGTTAATTCAAGATTAACGCAAAACACCTTGCATATGTCAACAAACAGACTTGAAACATATATAGAAGATTTAATAAAATAATATTTATTCGATGTAATAGGTTCAGATACAGAGTTAGTGTGTATTCAGTTACACACATGCAATGACGTTCTGAAAAATAAGGGTGTTGATAAAGCTTAATACTTTATAGCAGAAATGTCCATCCACCGAACCGCGGATCATCGACATTTTTTCTGATTTGTTAGTCTCTCATATTGTTACACATTTTTCGAAGACGACCTGCTTAATCTATCTAATTAATTCAACAATTAATGTAGTCGTGTCAATAAACGACGATACCCATCCATATGATCATATATTTTTTACATTAGGAATTATTTAGTAATAATATTACATCTCAATTTTCTGTATATTTATTTTAAATATTGATTTTATACATTTCGTCTGCTTATATTTTTGGCTCGTTTCAGGAAATATACCAAGTTGAATACGAGGACTAATGTTTTCGTAATTTGCGTTATAATTTCTGTTTTTTTTTTTATTTTAAAGTTCTCACATAAATTTTTCAAACTCTCTTTTGAAACTTACGATTTCTGCTAGGTTTTATTTATATGACAATTTACTCTACATTTTTTATATACCGAATAAATTCCGTCCAACAAACTAGAAACAAAATTGAATAAGATAAATTTTTGTTAACTTAAAATACGTATTGCCAAATTTCAGAACATTTATAGGTGTTACTTTAAAATATTTATATAGTTGGAAATTTATTTATTAGAAAGTAATTATGTGCAAAATGTAATTTATGTTTTATTAATAATGCTTTTTTTATTATTTATATATTATCATTATTTATTAAAAGTACTGTTATCTGTCACAGTTTAATTATTTATTTTATAATTTTATTTTTAATTTCAATGGGATTACAAAATCTAAAGGATTAGTATTTTTATAAGAACCAGTTTATATAAATATTAATCTGATCTTTCTTTAGGTTTTATTTTTACAAGAGCGTATTAAAAAAGGTATAACAACATGTAATCACTATCTATTTAAATCTAGTATATATATACAGAACCTGCAAAGTCAGTATTACAAGTCGCACATTTTAATAGACTTGCTCTCCTGAAATGCAGCGGTAAGCACCCATGGGATCACCTAACTGACTTTTTCAGGATGTGTCAGGATATTGCGGTAATAGCCTTTTAAACATTGGCGGACAGCTCGCTGTTTGTATATTTTTATTTTTAATAATTAACAATTTATAAGATATTTATACAAACAATTTTTATGTATAGAGTACATAAAAAATTTATATTGTAGAAAAAATTAAAAGAATTAGTAATTCATTTTGATGGTGGCCTAAGTACATCTGCCAAGGAATGGGTGTCGTTTATGTAAAAGTGAAAAATGACTGTTTCAGTATTGAGGATTCTACATGCAAATTACAGAAATGCAAAAAGTAACTCGAATTGTCAATTTTGCAGCAGTAGTTCTTCAATATTAAGGAATTTGTAGGAAATGGAATTTTGTGGCAAATTAATAAGCGAAGTTTCGTCAATCTACGTAACATTGTACTAATTATCCCATGGAATTTATGGTTTCTTCTCTTGGTGATTTTTTAATTGCAATTTGTGGTTTAATTTCCGATTTTCTCAAAATTTTTGCCAGAAGTCCCCACTTTATAAATTCTTTACCGAATCTACCAACCCAGAAAAACCTAAGTTCACTCAAATCTAGTTATATAACATTAAAAAATTCGAATCGGAAATTTCCCCAAATCCACCATATCGATTTTGCTGCAAATCACATTTCAATATTTTGAATACATTTTTATTCCAAATTTTGTTTTATCCCCTGTACATTATTTGTACGCATACTCCTGATAGAATCTAGTTGCTTTTTCATTTTAAATCTAGGTATCTAGTTAGAAATTTAATTAAAAATCTACTTACATAACCTCAAAAAAAAAACAACTATCATGTTTTTGAATCGTCCCTGTATATTATTTTTAACTTGAACCTCGCAGAATCTAGTTACAAATTTAATTACAAAACTAGTTATTTTATCATTTTTAATCTAGTAACATTTTCAAATCTATAGTCCGACTCATGTTTTAAATTCACTATGGAAGTAAATGGACTATTGTCATCCTTTATCAGCTAATGAAAGTTTGTACGTATAAGCTATATCTCACGCATTACTGTAATGTTGCAAATTTTTCCTCAGAAGGCACTGACATTATTATATTGTCACTAACGTTTAGGTCTATGTGTCGCATTATCAACAAAAATTATTAAGTTTCGTCAGTTTTCGTCCTGTTTCCAGTTAGAATAATGAGTTTTTAAGTTGATTTGTTTCTACTTTCTTCTGTTTTTGTTTTATCCTGCTTTGTTCCTGATTTTGTTCCTGTTTTTAAGTTATTATTTGTTATTTATTTATTGTTTTTGCGTGTTGCTACAGTTTGTTTGTCTGAAGTTTTTGAATTAAGGAGTATATTTTGGAGTAATAACAGATTTTAAGAATTAAGAATCGTCGGCAAGGTGAACATCTTACTTCAAGTGAGAAATTAATGATACTCAACGCATTCAAGTATTTCAACAAAATAGCAAGTGTGACTGCAGCAGTAGAAGCCAAAGCGGAAACATTGGGCGTCAGTTGGCGAATTGTTTGCTAAATTTTAATAAGGAAACACATAGAAAACTTTTGCACGAAATTGGCTTTGAATTTCAAAAAACTGGAAGAAACAGTCTTCTAAATGAGCGATACGATATAGTTAGATGACGTCAACGTTACCTGAGGTAGATATAAAAGTACCGAATCGAGGGTAGAACTGTAATTTACCTCGTCGAATCCTGGGTTAATTGTGGAGACACAGTTCAAAAAGCTTGGACCGATAGCACCGTCAAATCTCATAGAGATGTGTTTATCAGAGGACTTTCAAGTGGCTTGAAAGCACCAAGCGGAAAAGACCTTCGATTCGTTTTAGTCCATGCAGGCATGGCATCATCGATGGGTTCGTTCATGGAGTGGAGGGTACGTTCCTCTGCAAGAACATCACCAAAGACGCACATGAAGAAATTGATTGGGAATACTTCCAACAGACCGTAATACTTACCAAATCTTCCAAAGCTTCAGTAATTCTGATGGACAACGCAAGTACCATTCCAGAAAAGTCCCTACGCTAAAAAAAATATGCTAAAATTTTTTTTATGCTAAAAAAAAAGCTAAAAAAAAGAATTTCTTCACGTCGTGGAGTGTGAAAGATATCGTTTCGATGCCTACAAGATTGATGAAACAGCAAAATAGCATGGTCACGTAGTGTTAAGATTACTGCGAACTAAATCCGCGAACGTATCAGCGAACGTATCACTGCGAACTAAATCCGATAGAATTAATTTGGTCTCAAGTAAAGGGGCATATTGAGAGAAATAATGTCACATTTAAACCTAAAGCCATAGAACGCCTGATAAAAAGGCATACTCGCCGATAACTGCCGAGACCTGGAGATACTGCATCAACCATGTTCTTAAGGTACATAGAGACATGTGGGAGGCTAATGAGATGCAAGATGACCGGGAGCCTTTTATAATTCAACATGGAGCGTAATCATCGGAATCGTCTTTAGACTGAAGCACATCAACAAGTTTTATAGTAACTTTTCATAGACAATTTATATAGCGGCGTAACCTTTTATAGACAATTCTTGATTTCTTATCAAAATAATTCGAATATAGTTTATTTTTTTATGTTAATAAATTGTTGGTTTGCCTAGTTTTAGTATATACAAATGAAAAATCTATTTCTTCGAAATAAATGCTTTTATTTTCTATAAAATCTTTGCTCCTATTTTATCTCAAATATGGGGAATATTTCATAATTGGTAAACGGCAACAATGTCCTACATATACATAATAGTGAATTTATAACATGGGTTGGACTTTAGTTATCTTTCTGACAGCTGTCAAATTTTATCCAATCACATTTCAATAGTTTCAAAAGATTTTCATTCAGTTCTTTTTAAATGCCCCGTGTACATTATTTTTATGTCTCCTTTGTAGTACAATTGACGCGCACTCCACGCACGCGCGCTGCCTTTTTCATCTTCTTTTCGAATTTTGAAATTCAAATTTAGCGCCATTTAATGATAACCGAAAATCAACTGTCGTCCAGCATATTGATTTTGACAGTTGTCAAACGCACAAATTATTTACGATAGATCCAGAAATACCGCGCCACGAAACGTTTATAATTTTAAAGCGATTTTGGAATAGGTCTTCCTGGGTTGATGGGTTTGGTGGAATCAGCCTTAAGTAACTACTCATATTACCATTGTCTGAAGGAAGTGATGCCTGTACTGCCAGTTTGCTGCGACTGTTTTTATAGGAATGGTTTTAGAAAGCTTTGAATTTAAATAGAGTTGTAGTAGCAACAACTGAATTAATTTCTCCTGGACTATCTATTTTAAAGAAGTATTTTCTACAATTTTTTCTTGCCAATGTTACCTATAATCGCTTTGAAAATGGTGTAACCACATCTTAGTTAACTGCGGCGGAGGAGTTGAGTCAAACGAAAACTCTACAAGAAAAGGAAAGTGATCTTAAGTTCTAGAATTTTCTGCAAAACATTCAGTTGTAACATTTTGAATGATTTTTTTATTGACAATAATATGACCAATAATTTTGGTGGTTCTTGGTTTCCTAAGTTGTAAGTCTCCTAACCAGATCCCTCTACTTCTTTTAATTAGTAATTGTTCGGTACAGCTGTCTTAAGATTATTATCAAACAGTTATGGAATGGCATCGATCCATCGTACTGGAAACATCTGGTAAACGTTCTCCTGTATAATAAGTTTCTCTATATTGTTGGCTAATGAGATATGTCCGAGAAAAGTGAGGATCTTGATCTATCATGCTTGACTGGAGCTGTGGTTGATTTATTTGCTTTAGGATTCGCTACTTTTTTGGCCATCTACACCACATTTTGAAAGCATCTAGCCCTCTGTTATTAGCTCTTTGGAGGGTTCAGATTTCTAACGCTAGAGGAACATTCTGAACAATAGTGATTTTAAAAAACGGTTTTTAGTGGCTATACTAATGTCAAGATTTCTCTAGATCCATATTAATGCAGCCATTGCTGCTGTCTCCAACTGGATACGCCTTTAGATTGTTAGTGAATTTGAATCCTATTAAAACAGGATTGTAAATTATGTATCTTACTAGCATACTGCTTTAGTTTGTATGTAATATCAAACTGTTCATTGCATGAGCTCTCAGGGCGCTGGAAAGGAGTGACTGGTCTTTATTTATTATTATAAATACACAAATATATCTATTAAGTAA
>WYDF02095227.1:0-10782 GCA_009867245.2 Adranes taylori | reverse complement strand
AAAAATTAAATGCCTAAAAATTAAGTGACTAAATTAAATGCTAAACTAAAACTCTATATTTTGTACCATAGTATTTATTCCTTTTTTGACCATTTTTATATTCTGTATGATTTATTGTAAATTTAATTATCGATTGTACTTTTTATGAAATATACGTATCTATCTATCTATCTATGAGTTCGGCGTCCTATAATTGGTTAAAGGTGCTATTTCGTCCAAATATATTATGCATAGCTAATAAAATGCATCAAACAATTAACAAATCGATATATAACGTTTAGTGTATGCAAACTTGCATACACTTGTAATTTATAAGCAAAATTTTAAGAACTGATTTAAGACAGAGGCATAGCACAATGCTAGAACGCCGAACTCATAATTCGGTATAGTGATTTCTTGCCCCTATAACGAAATGGGAAGATGCTGTCAACAGTTACTACTATGCCAGAAACAGGTGTCCACCCTGTCTCAATTTTTAAATTGATTCTTAAAGCCTTTCTAATCATCGAATGAATGCACCTATCTATATAAAATTGTGACTCTGGTTAATTTCGTTTTCTTTGGTGTCATCAAGCCAAATTTAAATGCTTTTTTTTTAAGTATTATAGTATAAATAGCCAAACAAGGAAAAATTTATAATCACTTCGTTTCGTTTTGCTAGTTGTGTATTAGTTTGTTGCAACACTGCAAATGAAATATAAACTAAAAGTTTAATAAAAACTGAGGCTTGGCGCTAAATTGATAGCTTACGCAAAAATTGCGAAAGCATTTATTATTCTAGTGCACGAGCTTATTTACCAAAGGGTAGTAAAAGAACTTAGATCAAATATTAAATAAATATTTCTTGATTCTTATATAAAACATGTGTAAAATATGTAATCTTTTTATTTACAAATTACAGTGGAACTTTGCCTAATGAACATTATTTGATTCTGAATCCTACTTACAACGTTCAAAAACTGTAAGTAGAATAAGTTTTATAAATTATTTTGTTCCAAAATATTTTCAGTAATATTTGCTTTTAGTATTTTGATGAGACGTTATTTTCTTTGCATGCAAGAATTATAATTCTATTTGGATGTGGCAATTTCCTAAATCATGCTCAATACAGTTTATTCCGTTTATGCATTTCTCTTGTTTATTCAGTTTATGCATTTCTCAAGGCTCGAAACAGCCTTGAAGCTTAGTAACAGCCTTGAGTAAGTGAGACGATTTGTGGTTGATAGAGTTGCACACAGTTTAGTTAAACCTATGTTTGATCTAGTACAATTAACTAAGAAAAGTAATCGTGAGCCTACCAATGGCACAGTCTAGTGTTTTATTCTAAACTGTGTCGGGAAACTGGGTTATAACAACTGGGTTAGAACATTATAACTTCATTTTGTAAGCAGGTAAATTAAAGTAGGCATTAATGTGAATCCCGCGAATCGCATCATATTGAAAGGATTCTCTTTTACCATGTCACGTCAGGAGAACCATCCTCCCAAAAATAACCGGGACATATATGGTGGAGGCAGCGGGTAAAAAGTAATTGTTGGTAGAATTTTTACAAAAATTTTACGTTTTATGAAATTTTTGACATTTTTATTAGAAACCTGTCCAGTTTCTCCGAAGATTCAAAATTTGGCGAAAATTTCACACACCATTATCAGTTAAAATTTGTAGTGAACATTATAGCGTAAAGTGATGTTTTTTATATACGTTTTCAACATTTTCTCATGTTTTCTTTGAGAATTTTACTTCTTACGATTATTGCTTTGTTATTTTCTCTTCTCAAAACTGGTATGTATTACAATTCAATGCCACAACTCTTTGATGCTCTGCTTTGGCCTGTGTTCTCTCACCAGCTCATCCATATAATTATTATCCACCTCTAGTTAAATGAAGGATCTATAAGTACTGAAATCCCTCAGAGCCACATTCAGCAATGCTCTCCAGCCAAAGTTTCTTTCATGGAGAAGTGAAGGTTCTCTTGCTAACCGCTTCCCATGCTTTTCCTGATCAACATCAGATTGGATGTGATATTTCTACAACTCTCTCAGAGTGAGATTAGTTTCGTCAGAACAATCTGCGGGGACACGTTGTTGTGAGAATTGTGTAAATATTCTTATCTTTATATTACTTTGAAACATCTATTTTGTTATTCTTTTTCTTGATAGTGCAAGTCGTTGATCTAGATCGATTATATAGCTTTTCTAGAGGAATCTTAATTCTCAGGCTTTTATAAGGTAATATTTATTGTTATATCTGATTTGTTTCGCGGACTTTTCTTCAGGAACACTTTAGCAAAGGTATCTAATGAAATTTTGCACAATAGTGTCACGTTTTATTTTGAAATTTTGCACAATAGTGTCACTTTAATTTACCTGCTTCTAAATAACGTTATAATCCCCAGTTTCCTTACACTGTTTAGAATAAACCACCAGACTCAGTAATTGTTAACGTTGTCAGCTCTATATCGAACCTATTTTGTCGTTCCTACCGTCACAAACTTATTTTATAATCACAGGAATGGAATGTTCGGTTCTGAATTATCCTTTCAGCTTAATTGCGAGGAGGTTTTTGATATGAGAGTTGATACAATTGTTTATCGATTTTTCTTTTGGAGAGGCGAGTGGGAGTCCGAAATTCTCATACCTCTATGACGATATGTAAATGTCAGTTAGCTGATTGGTTGTAGGCTGACGTGATTGTCGGTAAGTCAATGAGAGTTCGATTGGTTGTCGATTTACGTGAGTGTCGGAAATGAGAGTTGGGATAGCGCTACTGTAGGGGAAATAGAGGTAATTCATCTTGCTAAGCCAAAGTTAAGGATGCCGGATGTAGATTCACTCTCCTCTGCAACTTTGGAAACATTTAAGAACATGCTAAATTTTAGCTTCTCAAATTTTCCAAGAACATCATGTCTGTTGAATAAATATTAACAGAAATTTATATTGGGATATGGGGTTTGGATTTTAATTTAGTGTATAGTGAAAGTTCAAATGGAGTACGATATTACATTCGTTTGTTTGTTAAATTGGCGGCTAAAGTGTGTTTGAAATTTATAGGCAATCACCTTAGAGCGTAGACCTTCGACAGCTTGCGGTGACAGTATCGGTAATTCGTTCCTGTCGAATTCACCGTAAAATGCTGGGTTGGATTTTGCTTGATTTTTAGGAGTAGCGGTTCACATGGTAGTTGGTGCAAAGTAGCCATCTTGGGGCCCATCAATTTACCACGTGCTAATGAAGTTCGGACTCCATCGGTGGCGAAAGCTTATGCAGCTGTTGGAGGTTCACTAATTCTCGAATTGTGACATCTGTGGAACCGATCTCCAGTCAGCCATCGAGAACAGCGTTGGAACTTCTTGGGAGCTATATCATCTTTGTAGTACCTGTAATTGTTATCTTTTAATTTTGGCGCATCACGCAGTTATAATTTTGTACTTTAGGATTTTACTTAATTGATTCAGCTGCTTAAAATCAGTAGAAATTATTATATTTTATTTACTACGTACGTAGGCGACGTGGAGTTGTAATACAAAGGGGCTTATGTCATTTAATATAGGGTTTTAATATATTTTGTAAGGTAATAACGGGGGTTTGTTATAACATAGTGTTTTAATATTTTTTGTATGATATTAAGAGGGGTTTCTTATAATATAGGAAAATAATATTTTTTTACGGTAATAAAGAGGGCGGTACCAGTAGTCCGTTTTTTTTTTGAGTTACTCAACATTTAAGAATTATATTAAATATTAATTGTTAATGGGTAACCCTTAAATCTGCTTTAGTGATTTACCCGTTTTAAGAATAAGCAATTTTACTCCTAGGTCACTGAGACCTTAAGCCAGTGCGATCGTCAAATTGTGTATTTGTAAAAGCCACTGGATGTTTACACAGGTTTCTCTTTTGTTAAGTGTCGCCACCACTATTTTAATGTGTTTTTATTGTATCGCCAATAAATTTTTAAAATTAAAAGAGACTTTGTAAATATTAGGCCAAGGGGCGTTTGTTCTGTAAATACCGATTTATTAACGATAGCGATCATATTAGTGGTCGTGTTGTTTAATTTTAATTTAATACTATTTGGGGCACTTACAATGGCAAAAATTACCACTTACAAAAAAAAATTACAATTATATTTCATGTTAATAACATATACGAGGATACTCATTTATCAACACAGCATAAGCTAATTTGCAATTAATAAAATAAAATTACTAATTATTTATAAGATTCACATTATCAATTAAATTATTTTGTAGTTAATAAAATAAACTTTCAAGTTGCCGTATAATGGAAATTAAATATACTCTTAACGTTTATTGGCACGAAAGACTACACTTTGTTATTGTTATTGCTATATATTTTTAAATAAAGTGGTGGTTTTGTTATTATTTATTTGTGGATTTTATTGGGTATGCACAGCACTCCCTCCTATTGTTTATTCTAGATTTAGGTGGAAGCCTTTAGCGCCCATTTTGTATACGAACGGACGCCTCGTTTTACGGTAGCGCTTGATCCAATTGCCTGAACGTCCTCTGAAATCCCGACCTATTCGTGGTATACTATCTTCAGACAGGGTAACTGTTGTCTCCCCAAATTTTAACTAAATATATTGAAATTTATAAATGCTTTCTTACCAATTTAAAAGCTTATTTTTGACAAGTATATATTTTTGAGTTGGTCTCTTCTCTATAAGATTTTAAATATAAATTTCAGCTCTTATGTTATACTTGGGTTAGAGAATTTATTGAGTTGGAGCTATTGATTTCACAATCATGTCTACTCCAAATCACTGCAGCAATACATTGTTATTACAATTTGTTTCTACTAAATAGACTTATGGTACAATTTTATTTTCCATACCGAACTACTGAAGATTCTGTTATCATTTTATTAATCAGGTTTTATTTGGAAATAATTATAATTTTATGTAATTTAACTCATTTTATTTTCAAGACTCTCACTGCCAGGGATTCATCCTACAACATAAAATTTCTTATTACGGACTTCTTTTTTAGTGAAAACTGTGTATCTTTTATTGAATTCTTAGCTACTTCTAGCTAGCTCGCCTCGGCACCTTTCTCGTACTGGCATACTAATTTTAATTCTAAAAGTGCCCCTAAATGGCTGCATTGTTTCCATGCTCTTACATTATGTTCTATTCCCTCATTGCTTAGGAAACAGCAACATTTCACAAAATCTAGCCATCCTGAATTATTTAAATAACTTACAATTATCAAGCGTACAAAACTATCTACCATAGAACCAAATTAGAACTATAACAAAGTTCCTCGTTACAATAGCATCATTTATAATATGCCCAGGCAAAAATTTGAAAAAAATGTGATACCAAAATGCTAGAATGTGACACAATTCGAGAATTCCCTCTCCTCGTCACTTATGCGAAACTTCGCTCGTTAAGCAAATCACTTTTTTTATAATTTGGTTTCATTGTAATGCCAAATATTTATATAATATTCTAATATAGTTTATCTTTATACTGCAATTAAATCAGCAACATTTGCATATGATTTAGTATGTATTATAATAAATATTAGTATAATACATAAAAGTTTGCTCAAATTTGCTTGCTTATGACACTAATGTAATGTTTGATAAACAGTACGTAATTTATTATGATTGTGATATCCACGATGTGGCTATTCAAATATTAACACGAATTATTAATTATAAATATAGATTATGTTGATATTATACTTGGTAAATAATTTTCCCAATACACTTTGTAGCTATCTTTACAGAATGTTTTATTAAGTTTGTAGCAGTTATTGTAAAATTAAATTAATCGCCAGTAGATTTTACAAAAATTTCGTTTGAAATTTTTATTTTGCATAAACAATTTTTTTATTGATAGATAATTGTATAGTATTATTTATAAAATATAAATTGTTGATAAAATTAAGTATGTTAATTATTATGAAACTGCATTCAATGTTTAG
This sequence comes from Adranes taylori, assembly GCA_009867245.2. Taxonomy (NCBI): domain Eukaryota; kingdom Metazoa; phylum Arthropoda; class Insecta; order Coleoptera; family Staphylinidae; genus Adranes; species Adranes taylori. Next base: position 4,832 of record WYDF02095227.1, on the reverse strand, counting down.
GGATTTTAAAATTACTTAAAAAGTGGGGCACACGCTAGATGCATTTTTGGCATTGTAGAATCCGTTTTCAATACCCCTTTACAGGCTTACTGTCTCACTACATTGGTCTGCTAAACCAAAGCTCCACACCATGCACCCACTGCGACTAATTTATACAATCTGAAATCCGTTTGTTTGCATATAACTTTGTATAGATGTAAGCCTATAGTACTATTAGATCTTATTTAAATTGAGATACTTCAAAACGGTGAGATAATTCAATTAGGTGGCTACTCATACAAACAATTACGAATTAGTAATTAGGAGCTTAGACAATTAAACAATAAAGGGCTTAGACAATAAAGTACTATAGGCATACAGCTGTATAAAGTTATGTTCAAACAAACGGATCGCGGTAGCTGCATGCTGTAGAACGTTTGTTTACCAGACCAATGTAGTGATACATTACGCTTGAAGGGGGTATTGAAAGAGGCTCCACCAATGCCAGAAATGCATCTACCCTGCGCCCGACTTTTTTAAGTAATTTTGAAATCCCTAAACATCGAATGCAGTTTCATAACAATTAACACACTTAATTTTATCAACAAGTTATATTCTATAAATAATACATACTATACAATTATATATTAACAATGACGGAGCTACAGCGCGATCGGCTTAAACTAGGATTGATTCAGGGGTGGTTATGGTAGCTTTAATTGACTAAGCCCCTAATTAATAATTCCTCATTGTTTGGATGAGTAGCCACCTAATTGAATTATCTCACCGTTGATTGTTACAAACTGCATTTATAATTTAAATAAGACCTAATAGAGTACTATAGGCATACAACTATTCAAAGTTATATTCAAACAAACGGATTTCAGATTGTTTAAATAAGTCATGGTGGTGGAATGGAAAAACAGACATTGATGATTCTCCTGACGACTCTAGTGACATATCATCTAAAAACTGATAAACTGTAATTAGAATCTAAACTTTCGTTTATAATATATTTCTATTTGATAGTTTGTAACAAAGGCCCGTTGTTAGAAGTAAATAATAAGTAATTTAGGGATCACCTATATATACAAGTGAATTCCGTATGCCGGAAAGTATGTCTGTAAATATATTATTATATGTAAGAAATAAATATTAACGAATCTTTTTCCTTTCAAAGTAAAGATGATTATAAATACTTGCTAGGAATTTATTAAATATGTTCTTTTTTTCGGTGTTGTTAAATGATAAGAATTTACGCGTCATTTATTTATTTATAGACATGTATAACCGTTTTATTAAATGCGTAACATAAAAACTTTATAAACAAAGTTTATTATTATTATTATTGTTGCGGTGCTTCGATTTCGTTTGGGTAGCTGGTCGCTGCTGACGCGTGTACCTATGTGTGCATGTGTGGATATGTTATAGACGTAGGAGTTATACGTGTGTCGCAGGAATGACTGAATGTTTCGTGTGACGCAAAGAGATTGTTAATGAACAGCTGTACTCACGAAGATCAATTTTGCGCGTGGAATTTATGCCTATAAATAGATCGATTTTAACAATTTTTTTTTTAATAGCTTCACTCCTTTCCGCTACCTATACACAAGTTACAGCGCGTTTCCTGTCCATACCGCTTATTAGAGTGTATAATTGTAGTTGATGCCTATGTGCTGCACGAATAACGTCCACGAGCTTCGAGGCGTTATTTAATTGTTCACCTGTGGTATATGCTGTAACTAGTCAACGGTCAACACCAACGAACTTAAGGGTGTTGATAAACTTCCTTACCGCCTGTACAGAGTGTATAGTTGTGCTTTATATCAGTGTTGTGCATAAGCAATGTCATCGGACTTCGGGACGCTGCTATTGCGCTCAGATCTGTTATATGCTAAAGCTAGTCACCCGACAAGACCATCGTACTTCGGGGTATTGCAAAATTTCCTTTCAACCTTTCACTTGAGTGTGTAGTTTGGCTTGTGCCGGTGTCGGACACTGTAGGGTCAACATACTTCGGGGCGCTACATTTATGTTTGGCTATGGTTCATGTTGCACGATCCGCTGATAATACTAACATCAACGAACTTCCGGGTGTTACATTAGTGATTTACGAATCTCCTTCCGTACCCACCGCCTGCACCAGAATATTTGCATTTACCTATTCCGCATTTGTGAATTGTTTATCAATTGATAGTAGTAGTTTTTTTTTATTATTTAAATAATTTACTCTACATACCCCGCCGTAATTCGAGTGACTAATAATACTATACCGCTTATATGCATTGCAATGTTTTGTTTAATATATGAATTATTGTTGTGATAACATTTATACCGCCGCTTAATTAATTTGCTTCATTTGTTTATTATTATTATTATTGATATTGCTTTAATTTTATATTCATATTTGGCCATTTATTCATATGTTTATTATTGACATTTTTATTGTGCATTAATATCTTTCTTCCTCTGTTTTATCAAAAGAATAATAGACGGTTTTGTTAAAACTTTAATGGTGTTTCACTCATTAGTGGATAAGTTTATTGCAGCTACTCGCAAGATCTAGGACACCTGGTTTACTTGCCAACTACAACTAGCTAAGCCCTTAGAGGGTTTATGAGGAGCGGAGGAACAACAACATCTGTTCAGAAGTGCGGTCTCACTTTAAACTGACCTGGCGCGAAATTTCTGCGCCATTTGTGATAGTCGCTATGCTACCCAGTTGCAGCGTCGCGTGTGGGAGTTCCTTTAGCGTATTAAATAGGTCAAGCTAGCACTGTCATTCTACGACGTCACGACGTTGTAGGTTCCGTGTGTGGGCGTCGTTATAAGTTAATATATAGCTTATTCAGAATACTTATTTTTATATAACAGACATTCGACTATATCTGACACCCTCTCGTCCAGATTGGTCCTGTCACAGAAACAGACGCCATTAAGCAAAATATTACTAAATTTAAGCTAAGCATAAGAAATTTTGATATTAGATTGTAGTGGTTTTTTTTTTCCTTTTTTACATTTACCTTTGTTAATTACATACCTAGAATTCTACAAAATACAGAGCAATATTCATATGCCACAGGCAATAAAATCTGTTTTACTTATTTATATATAAATAGCATAATGCGAATGTATTAAGTTTAGTTGATTTTGAAACTCACAATGTAAAAATACACTTATGTAATCTTAGTATGTCGTTAAAACTGTACTAATATCTAAGAAATTTCCGAATGAAGTAATTTATCTTTCAATTATTAAATAAATATCATGTGAATATTATCATTTTAATATTTTTCATTTTATTGTTACTAAGTTCTAAATAAATTCAATTATTATATCGAACAAATAAAAGTCCGTTATATCGGGGTTCCACTGTACATTATATCTATATTTCAAATAATTAGCAATTCTTGTATAAAAGTTTACATATGATATATATCAATGCAAATAAGTCTATAAATAAAACGAATAAAAAATTCAATATGTAATATTTACACTTTAGTAATAAATTTCCATGTAAAATTGCGCCATGTTAACATTATCTTATAATACATATTTTTCAGGGTTTTTTTTATACTAGTTCCTGTTATTGTATTGTATCTATTTTTCTCTTTCTCTCTTTCAGTCTTGATGCTCTTAATTTTCTTTATGGTCTCGCAGCTAATTGGTTTTTATGGCTGGTTAAGTGCAAATACCTCTTAATTAATTAAAACTCGTAATAGCGAAGGAAATTCAATTAGTACAAATTACCAACAAAAGCTGTAAACAAGAAAAACATAATACAGGCTACTTTGCATACAAGAAGTATTTTTTTTTCTGTCCGTTAATCTCGCATGTTATGTTTTTGTTGTTGTGTTTTTTATGTGTATTACTGATGAAAGCCTTTGTTAAGTAATTGCATGAAAATATGTCAAATTGCTAATTAATAGTTTGACTTATAAATAAATTCAGTTAGATGAACTCAAATATTTCGGGCTTTTATACATATTAAAATGATACTATTTATAGTTACTTTTAGCTTGTCAACAAAATCATTTTTCTGTCATAGTTTTTTTTTATATGAGACATAAAAGATCAGTTGAAAGCATCCATCATTGTTACGGAAACTAGACTACATCATTTCATAACGATACATCTAATTATAAAGAACCAAAATCTATTTTTATAATGAAAGAGAAACATATATACATTGTGAAGTGAAACTCAGTTTATTTATACAGGACCGTCTGCCTTTCTGACATAATGTATTCATGCTTTAACAATCTAACATTATTATTATTATTTCTATTTCTTTTTTGCTTTGTAGCGTGCACCTCCAAAGAATCTCAACTTCATCACTTTTAAAAAGGAGACGTCATACACGAGATTCTTCTGTGGTTAGATGTCACGTAACGACTCCCTAAATAATAGAGCAAGATGTTACGTCATTATCGGGTCGTGTGACCGAAGTAACCTCAAAATGCCCAGGATTACGTCCTTTTGTATCTGACTTGCCAATTCTTCAGCTTCGGCCTAACAAATCAGAATGGTCTTAACATAGTTTACTAGAGACGACCTGGCGCCTACTATGACTCAAATGATGAGGACTACCAATTTGATGGAAGAGCGTGGATATAGGATCCTTAACTCGCATAGAAAATCCTGATAGTTAGTTGAATCTCCCGCTTAGTGGAATCTATCAACACACTATCAGGTTTGTTTGCGGCTATCTGATGGGTTGTAGGAAAACCGTAGGCCAAGTTCTGTAATGAAAACAGCTTACTAATAGCCAATACATGTTTCAAACAACACGAAAGACGATTGTATACGTGGATCTCCCCTGCAGATAACAAAGAAAACATCGTAAGAAATCA
>WYDF02095216.1:0-10783 GCA_009867245.2 Adranes taylori | reverse complement strand
AGAAATCTTATATTTATAGTAACAGCACTCTGTTACAGCACCTCTCTCTGACAAAACCCCCTCGCTGGGAAATTGTTTTGTTACATTATTTACTCTAAACCTAGAAATATCTTAAATATTATCGAAGACACACGGAACGACTTCTCTTTTGCAGTTTCTGATCAAATACTTTGTAGTACCTTTTTTGTTGTTCTTTTTTAGCTTGATCGGCCAGCCCTTGTGACATTCCCCATTTTCACCAAGTGTAGTATAAATTGGTTCTATAAGCACGGTCTTTCTTCCTATAGAATATAGAATGAAATGTTTTTATGTCTGTCATTGATAACGTTTTACAACGAAATTAACTAGCGCTGTGGTTGCAAACAGGATAAGCCATCTCTTTAGGTCCTTATCTGAAAAAATATACAACTAGTTTAGCCACAATATTTAAGCATAGGCACAACACACAATATTTAATTTGAGCCTATTTAATTAGAACAAGCTTGAAATTATAATAAATCTTCTTGTTTCTGGTAAAATTAGTAAAAGATAGAAAAATATTAGTCTCACGCCTTAAAACTTTTTACATATCCTTTTTGCAATCTTGTAAGTTTCTATTTATTTTTCTTGTTCTTTCTCCAGGAATAGCTGGTGAAACTAAATGTCCCAAGCTCATGTTAAGTAAACATATTGTATTATTTGCATAATTTTTATTACTAGTAATTAAAATAAGCAATAAAATCTCAGCACGTAAAACTTAGAAACTAACAATAGAAAAGTTTATAATACGCAAACTTCACAGCCAAAAGAGGGTTCCTGATTGGCTGAAAATTAGTTGATATCAAAACTGAGCTATATCCATTGGATAATGTTACTTTTCACCTTATCCGTCACCTTCAATTTACCCGGCATAAAGTGAATTTTGACTAGAATAAATTGTGAATTTTGATTCTAGACGACTCAAATGAAAAACAAAATGTTGCAGATACACCATTATAAATACTAATTAACATTATAGAAATGCCTGTTCATTTCTTTCAAATAAAATTAATATAATACAATAGTACAGTATCAGACTCAGATTTTATTGACCTGATAGATATTACATGATGTTACATTTCTGAAAGTGACAAACCAAATATCATTTGAAGTCTGATTAGCGTATATTCTTAAAACGCTAATCTTAAAAAAAACTTTTATAGTATAAGTTGAAATATTTTTTGTGCTAATTGTAGATTTCTTTTTATTTAGTTGGGTTATCTGGACGTGGTAGTTCCTCCAGACTTTATTCAATCAGAAACATCGGGGGATATAATGGTGCCTGAAGGAGGCATTGTTAAGTTGACGTGTAGAGCACGTGGACATCCTGAACCTCGTGTCACATGGCGTCGTGAGGATGGTGGAGAAATTATTATTAGAGAACCATCAGGACAACGAGTAAAAAGTATGTTCAATCACATATATTATTAAGGTTAGATATATATATATGATTAATTATTATTTAATTCAGGCTAAATATTATGTAACATAATTCTCGGGCCGGCAAACTGAAAAACCTAAGTCAAAAATGATAACTTTTGAGAATGAACAACTTTGTTTTTATATCGTTTATTTCTTTTTCACCTTTTAATATATATACATTCAAAAGATGATATTTCTAAAAACAATACACTAACAAAAAAAAACGATAATTTCTTAAAATTTTTTGTTGATTTTGTTATATGTATCAGAACATTAAACTGACTTATGTTTTAAGAGCATATAACATGTGTGATAAGAAATAATAATAATACTTTTACATTGCAAGAATAGCTACAAAAATATTAAAATTCTACTTCTTCTTCTTCTTCTTCTTCTTCTTCCATAACATGTGTATATTTCGCAAGGTTTTTGAGGTCAGTAAGTCTAAAGCAAAATTATAAAATATATCTGGTATTAACCCGGTGGTAGTCGCGCCTGTGTTTTGTACACGTTGCGCTGGGTCTCAGAGACCCAATGTCAACCTGCAGCATCCAGGAGACGATTTTATTTATTTATAAAGTTAATAAACAAACAAAGTGCTTCTAAGCAAAATATGTTTATTGGTAATTATCTACATATTCGTTTAAATATATGTCATTTTCTAAAACATAGGTTAAATAAATGAACTGGTAAATTATGTTTTGAAAATCATGAGTTCTACAAAGTGGATAATATGCAAATACGAAAGTACACATTCTGTAATATTTACACTTTTATCCTACAAATTAATTATTCTGATCCATAATATCATCATCAATAGGTCCTTCGTCGGGCATGGCATGATTGCGCGTAAATATAAGGAAGGTTACTTTTTCTTCTGTTTGGATTTTAATCCGATAGCATGATTGCGCTCCAATGTAACCCTTACCTGAATACCTGCTTTTTATCTTATACTTGCTTTTTTTTAATGGTGTTGGTGTGGGCAAATTTGCTTCTTATAAGTATTTAATTCTTTATATTAACATTCTTGCTCTTAAAGTCTCACCCTGTAGACGCACCCCTACCGTTGTATCATACATACATTATTTATTTGCAATGTAAGCATGGAGTTTATGTATTGTGAACGTGGTGACCTCATGACCTTAACTGGATTCGTTTTTAACGTAATTTTCTTCTTCACGCTATCGTGTGTGGGGTGTAGCATAAATAGTCGCACTCTTTTGCGTTTGATACATGTTTCGGTTGTGCGCAGGCTCTTTTCTTGACCCACATCTTGAATTTAGGTAGAGTGCTGAGATACTACATGGTCGCCATAGGAAAATAATATACAGGAATGTTTGGAAAAAATCTATTGAAAATATTGAAATGCGGTTAGCACCAAAACAAATATGCCGACAGGACACATCTGGGACACTCCTGGATACTTCCGGGACACATCTAGACACTTCTAGGACAAATCTGGAAACTTCTAGGGCACATCTGGACAATTATAGGACACACCTGGACAGTTATAGCACACATCTGGGCACTTCTAGGACACATCTGGACACTTCTGTTTATCATGCAGTTTGAGGTTATGTTTTATTCTTTTTTCGCCTTGGCAATACCGTGGCCTATATCCAACGTTATGTTTATCGGTACTAATTATTTTTGTAACTGGTATGTATGACGTCAATAACCAGTAATGTAGATCCTTGTCTATTGTTTATCGACTCGCTCCAAGCATTCAACACTAGATAACGTATGCTCTGCGATATACTTTCAGTGTCCCTCTATCCCTCTCTCTATCTCGCTGTTGTTCCTCTCTTTCTTTTTATACCTGATGCATCATACACTATATCTCCCATATCTCTTATTCTCTCTTTTCTCTCTATACTTCCCTCTTACTTCCTCTGGTATGATTCGTTTGACGCGTGATTGTTTTAAAAATAATTATACGCGGGTAATGACTCAAAACTTAATCTGGTAGCGGCTACCAGATTAAGTTTTGCTACCAGGTAGCCTAAACAAATTTTTGTTTTGTAATTTGATATACCTATGCGTCAGCAGGTTCGTATACATGTTTAAGTCTTTTTATTTTTGAATCAAAGAGTTTTAAAGATTTTAGAACGAGTTAAGGCAAGGTCTCGGTGGCTGGTTAGAAAGAACTGTCTCTAACTATTCACATGGAGTTCTGAAATTCTATCGAGAAAAGTAAACCATTGTCTAAAATGGAAATATTTTGTACACTAAATTCACCTGCATTTTCTTGTACGCTAGCAGTGATTGCATCTTTATTAGGCTCCTCGTTTTTTTCAGTAGAATTCATTCCAACTAGCCGCGCCACTAACCCCTAGATTTCGATCTTACTGACATTGTAAAACAGATTTCCAATAGATGATTAGCAATAATTTCTTTAGTTTAAATAACTAATTATATAAAAAAAAATATTCAAAATATTTTGATAGATTTAAAATATTTTGATGAAAAAGTGTTTTATTTTTGTATACAGTTAAAACTTAACTTATTTTGAAAAACATGAAATTACTCTTTTTGCAATTTGTAAAACAATGTTAAGGCATATGAACTAAAATATTGATAAAAGGTATAAAGATTTCGCAGATATATTATTTCGAAATATAGGAACATAAAGTTTTACAATATGTGCATTAAAAGCAGATTTTATTGTTTCATAAGCATGTCAACTTATTCTTTTAGCTTCTGTTCTAAAGCACATCATTTTTCTTTAATTCTAGTACATATTTAAACTCTAAAAACGAGAGTTTAAATACTTTTCATGTAGCTTTAATTTTTGAGCCTTTGCATGTTATAATAAAATTGATTATAATCTCAAAATATAAGTCGTTTAAAACTGATAAAAATTGTTAACTTTCCGACTTACTTGTTTTAATAAAACAACTGAAATTATACCGCATACATTTAATTTGAAGAAAGTTCACTAAAATAAGCACTAAAACTATTTAAATCTCACATCTCACAAAACTCAATAATCCTAAACAACTGATGTTAACAGTCTAAACGTGGAATTTGAATTTTGCAATTCCGTGTTAACTGACTTGCCTTACGTACGCAAACAATAGATGGCCACATAAGCCACACTGACAAATGTTAAGGAACTTAACGTGCTTTTGCAAAAATGTGTATGGTCGGAACAATTCTCGTGTTATTAGTTTTTTAGTTGTAATCATGTAAAATAAATTTAAATCACTTAAAATAATATTGCGACATGTTGTTTGGCAGCAAGAGAAGCATATTACACTAATATTTCCAATTTATAACTTTTGTGGGTTAACAAGGCTCTGCTTATTAGCATCCATTTATTCGTTTCTGTTCTAAACTGTTGTCTTCTAGTTCAGAAAGACGTATTCTCATTGTAGTTTTTTCTTCCATTTCAAGAAGCGATGCCATGCGAAGCGATTTACCATAGACTACCTTTCATTTTAAGCTTTTATATGAATAGATTTAATAGAATAGCATAGACTTTCTCGGTGCCTAGAATCATATACATATATCTAAATAGTTATAGACATTCATATACACACATACACATATCACACAGGTCAAACAAATATACACTTAAAACACATTTACTTGAATTATCTTATGGCTTTTAATTTATCTATTACACACTCGTTAATTGATTGATTATAAATCAATTTTTATACCATTCGAGTGCCTCGTGGGATGCTCATGTATAGGATAGTTAAAGTGCTTTTGCTTTTATTTATATAACAAGCAGTCTAGAACGTACATATAGGGTATAGTTAAAAGTTTTAGTTCCCCAAACGCGTTTCTACAAGTGCTATGGTAGGAGAGATTACCCAATATTCTCACGGTCCGTCCTTATAATCTAAATAATCTTACTGCTGACGCACAGTGATTCAAACATATCAGTGCATACGCTATCATTTATGATACTAGAGAATGATATGCTGTTTTTAGTGTATCACTGTTTGTTAATGGTTTCAACGATCTCAGAAAGAAAATATTCGTCGCTAGTTTGCTAGCTAACATTTCTGTATAATCCATCCACCGAAGCCCTTGGTCCGACGCCTAAAAATCTATTTTTCTTTGCTGAAGTCTTCCTACAATGGTGATTCATTGAAAAATAATTAACCCAGTTTTCTGGGAATTTTAGGAGAATTTATTTGCGTTAAACCATTGACTTATTTTCGACAACATTTCACATATCATCTCACTTAGTCCTTCAGGATTGTCGTCTGAAATTAAAATTGTAGTATAGTCCGCGTACCGCATGAAATCGGCACCAAGGACCGATGATTCTAAAACATTTACATATAAAGGAATAAGACAGGTCCCAAGATCAATCCCTGCGACACTCCAATGTCCACATCCAACAATGCAGATCGTTTTTATTCAATCTGAACATATTGTCTGTAGGTTAAGTATGTTAAGTATTAAATGATTGAGCAAAAGGTTGTGCTTCCCGTAGGTACGTGCAACGCCTAACTAAAGTTCACAGTATCTCAGAAACGTAATTCGAATTCTTTCTGTTTGGTTTATGTATATAGCATAGAAAGGAAACCAAATTTGACTGGCGTACGCCAACTGTGATATAAAAATTTCAACAAAAATAGTTCTTTAGAGCCACATGGTTAATGTGGTCTGCAAACTGAAGATTGGAATAAAAAATAACACCAAAGTCCTTGATACAGGAAACTTCTGAGATTGGTGACTTGTTAATTAGATATGCCATAAATAGAGTTTTACTCCGTTTGTGACAGAAACACATACTATAGCATTTGTTTGTGTTGAGGCCTAGGTTATTAGTTATAGTCCATACCGCAAAAGAATTCAAATCTTTCTGAAGGAGGGCTCGGTCATCCTGGGTTTTAATTATTGAGAATATTTTTACATCATCGCCGCACTTTAAATGCTTGACCACTGTAAATTTAAGTGATAGATCGACGATGGAACTGTTGTGCAACATAGGTCAAATGGGGTAATCTTGTGGGACACCAGATGTGATCTGCATAGATCGAGATACAAACTGACCGATTTTTATCCTTTGGGTGCGGCTACTTAAGAAACTATGGAACCACCTCTATAATTTTCCACAAAACCCGAAGGTTTATGAGATAGAATGCTGTGGTTTACCCTATCAAACACCTTAAAGAAATCGTTCGGTGGTTCGGATATTTCTCTCCCTACGTCGTGTTGTTCTTCAGTGATTTGTTCAGAACGGTCGGAACATTTATTTATTTGTGTATAAATTTTTTTTTGCTTAGTGTGCTTATTTGACGTAATAACTTTGTTTATTTTAATTGTTTTAATTGAATTATTTTATTCTAACGTAGGAGGCTGCACATTAGTTGATACTTCAGCATATGTTGGTGTTTTGTTAAATTCCATAACAGATTCTTGTAACGATTCAGCAGAAAACTCTTATGTGATCTAACGTTTGTTGTTGTTTTGTTTTCTTTGGCACAATCTGTTTATTTCTAGATACAAATTCTATTTGGTCCTTTAAAATTTGATTTTAGTTTTCTAAGTGTAATATTTTACCTTCAAATTTATGTGTCTTATCATAAATTCGTGTAAGATATTTTTAACCCTATAATTTTTTTAAATATTTTGTATACTTATACAAAATTATTAATTAAATGAAAATAAAATTTACGATTTTTAACAACTATTTATTGTTTACATGTTTCACCAACACAATGGCATCTTCAGAACGTTGAGTTATTAACTAAGTTAAGAAAGGAAAGAAGGGACGAAACAAGTTTGACTTTACTAAATATGCATACTGTTAGGTATGTATAATGGAACAGGGTGTTTTGTGTGTTAATATATGATATTGGTAATAGCGGACGTATAAAATGCAATTTGTTCATTTAGGAGATAACAGTTTTCTGTTTGCTTTTTGATTTTAATTGCTTCTAAAATATCTAGTATTTTACTTTTATTTTCAAATGTAATATAATGAGGTTGTCTGTAATGTTATGATTATTTGCATACAAATGTGTTGCGTAGTTTGAATACGATTTCATTAACCTAAATGACGTGTTGTGTTCCTTAAATCTAGTGGCGAAGTTTCTTCTAGTCTGTCCTATATATATGGCATCACAATCTGAACAACCCAATTTATAGATTCCAGAAGTACAAAGTTTGTTCTTTTTTGTTTTATAGTTGTTAATATACTTTCTTAAATTGTTGTTAGTTTTAAATGCTGTTGTGTTTTTGTTTTAGGAATTTTCTTATTTGATTTGCTGGTGTTCCTATATATGTTATGGTTTTGTATGAGTTTTCTTATGAATGCGGGTAGATTAAATTTAAGGATTTATTGAGTCTTTATTGATGTAAAATTTTGTCTATTATGTTCTCTTTGAAACAAATTTTAACACGGAAGTGGCACAAATTAAACTAATATCCACTGATAACGGTGACACAGTGAACATAATAAAGAAAATCTTATATGAAAAACGTTTCAATATATCCTTAAATTTTAACTGCCCACATTCACAAGAAAACCCCAAAACCCATACAAAACCATAATATATATAGGATCACCAGCAAACAAAATAACCAATTTCCAAATTCCTAAACACAACATAACATTTAAAACTAGCAACAATTTAAGAAAGTATATTTACAACTCTAAAACGAAAAAGAACAAATTCTGTAGTCTTGGAGTCTATAAATTGGGTTCATCAGATTGTGATGCCATGTATATATATAGGTAACAATAGAAGAAGCTTTGCCACTATATTTAAGGAACATAACACGTCATTTAGGTTAAAGAAATCGGATTCACACTACGCAATACATTTGTATGGAAATAAGCGTAACTGTACAGACAACCCGTTTATATTACATATTGAAAATAAAAGTAAAAACCTGGATATTTTAGAAGCAATAGAAATCAAAAAGCACATAAAACAAAATTGTAATCTCCTAAACGAACAAATTGAATTGTATACCTCCCCTATTACCAATATCATATATTAACACACAAAATACTCTCTTCCATTATACCTACCTAACCCTATGTATACGGTTAGGAACGCTTACAAATCCTAACCCCTAAAATCCGAAATCCTGGCAAATCCGAACATCATTTTAACTGAAAAAATGAAAAAATTTGTTGGAAAACGTGTAAAAATACAGAGTAAAGAATGAATTTATTATTATGTAAGATAATTCTGTAATATTATTTCATTGTGCTAAAAGTGACTTAAATGTTATTAACAGATTAAATTCTACATAATCTATTTGGCGATTTTTACATTTCTATCTTATTATTCATTACACTACTGTACTATCCAAGTACAGTAGTGTAATGTACAATAAGATAGAAATGTAAAAATTGCCAAATAAATTATGTAGACCTACATACAACAGAAATAATATCGTACCGTACTTACATCACTGCATCAGACATGAATGGACAAAAAAGTAAACAAAAATACTCTACTACACAAACACTAAATAAAAGTAATTTTTCACTTGAAATCGGTAATCTTCATTTGGCGAAATGATGTAAACCTTCCCGACGACAGATATTATGCCAGCGTCGCATAAACTTAATATCGTTGGGTGTGGCAGCAGCATGTTATTCTACGTAGAACAACACAATGTTGAGAGCGGCGGCCCCATCAGAATGGGTCAGAAGATTTATTTGGTCTTCCTCGCTGTCAGCCAGATTGCTCTCCTATTTATACTGAACCATGCACACTATGCCCTGGTCACTGCATTCTTCATTGTCGAGTTATGAGCTTTCCTGGAGACATTTTTTTCCGCATCATCACATCCCGGTGTGTTTCGAATGAGTTGAAGGAGGTCAGTATCATTAGCTTGTGATCTAAGTAGTGCTTCTACAAATGTGAGACTAGGCCAAAGCTTTGTCCGAGATTTCTGCAGTAAATGTTTACTAGCACTATTACAGGATTCTGCACCCCAAAAATAACATCCCTTTTTGTTATATTTTTCACAAGAATAGAAAGAGACCCATTTTCTTCAACCAGAGTTTGCAGAAGCATTTTTCTGGCAGGCCATTATCTTTCATCCACACAGTCATCCACGCCTTGTTCTAGTTCCTGTAGTAAACAGCGAGAGAAATCGTGCTCATATTTTTAAGGACCCTAGGTTTGGCAGATTTTCCAATTACCATTAGTTGCAGCTGTTTTCTTACCGCGTCGTTGCTGCAAGCTAAAAGTGTGAGGCGCTGTTTATTCATTTTAAAGCCTGGAGCTAAACATTCTTCTTTAGACGCAAGACTTTTAGTGGGAAGTGCTTTGAATTTCAATCCACTCTCGTCGGCGTTATAAACTTGTGGACGCGAGTAAATTTCCGACGAAATGAAATTGACGAATTCAACGAAATATTCTTCTGCAGCAATCTAATCGGCTGATAACTTCTCTCCTCTTACCGATAGTTGTGTGATACTATGTCTTTTATTCAATCGATCCTCGGGTAAACCATAAAAACGCAGATTTATTGATATTTTCATTTGCAGAAATTGTTGAGTGGTGGCGTTGTTTAAAAGTTTTTTCATTTGTTGCATTACTAAACTATTCAACTTTCCCTCGATTTTTTTTCAGTCACTGATTGTTGATCTAGCAACATTAAATTCAACAGCCAATTTCGTTGAACTTTCCGCTTTGTCTAGTCGCGTTAACACTTCGAGTTTATCTTCTAAAGTACAAGCACTGTGTTTCCGTTTGCTTGCCACAATTTAACAAAGCTGGAAATCCGTCCTTCACTGCTCACTTTTAATGCAAAAATAATTGACTTTCAACTGAAACTTGATAAAACTTTACGCAGTACATACATATTATATACGCAAACAGCGGATGGAAACAGTAAGAGAGTAGACGATCTCAAACGCAACAAACGGGAGATAACTGACTGCAATGCCAAGACTAATGAAAGACTAATATAGTAGGCTTGCTGTAGTACTGTAGTTATTTTTAACGCACATTCGCAACGGTAGCCAAGATATGTAACACATGAAGCCTTTGTCTCTCCACTATGAAACACCGGGCGGCTTGTACAACGTAACTGGTGTTGTGTTTAGCTTACAGGACATACCACTTACTGTATTCCGAATTTTAAATAAAAATTCGGTGAAACATTTTTGTTTGGTGGGGTGGTTCTTTTGCAAGGTAGGAGGGGGGGGGGGGCAAATTTTGCCCCTAGTTCTAGTCCTGTTATATTCTTAACTATAGGTACAGTTGGCTGTTCCTTTAATTTCTCTTACATATCTGTCACTATAACTTCAGAACATGTTATTTCTTCATCACAGTATTCATGTGAAAGCCGTTTATATAAGTTAGCAATATTTTGTATGATTGTAGTTTAGATATTTTTTTAAATAGCG
>WYDF02095205.1:0-10783 GCA_009867245.2 Adranes taylori | reverse complement strand
CCATAGAAGAAATTGTCACGATAGTTGAAACAATGTACTGAGATACTTCCATATATGAGATATGATACGAACTACGCTCTCTTTTAGTGGTTTTATGTACACTAAAAGAATGGTGCAGATGCTCCGCGGGCCACAAGTAGACACTCAGCGGGCCGCGTGTTGGCCACCCCTGAATCCAATGCTTTTTTGCTTATATTTTCTTGTAAGTTTTTAATTATATCCGATAGATATCGTATTGATAGTGCCCAAAATGAATTATTTTGTGGTGAATTGACCATGCGATTTGGTATGTTTTTAATGTTATACAGATGAATATTTTTTTAGATTTCATCTTCTTCATTTATTTATCATAACGATCATATATGTGAACATCTATTCAAAAAAATTTATCACATTTGTCAATTTAAATATTAAATACAAACTTGATCAACATAATGATTGAATATTAATACGTCATGTGATTGATAATTGCCCCCGTCGGTTTTTCACTATGGTTACTCATACGTATTCCTGTTGGTGACTACTAAGTATCACACACAATATTAAGATGTATGGTCCTTTTCCATACAATTTCAACATATATGTTTAACAACATCCTAAATTGGCTCTCTGGATTTTGAAGGTAAAAATAGAAATCCGTTTATTTGTTTATAATTTCATAACACTATATTGTTGGCATCTAGAAATTTTAATATTCTGTAGTATATAAGGCTTGTTACAGCAACTAAGGTCATACAACCAATGTAGTTACACTTATAAGATGTTTTCGTTTTAAGCTATAACTTATTTTACTAAAACGTTTAGAGGCTGTAGACCGTATATTATAACATATACTTTGATGTTTATCCAATTTTTCAATTGTTTATAGTCCTGATGATGGTTTTTAAACATGAAAACCGAAACGTCGACTCATAATTTCAAAATGGACTTAATCTAATCATATTATTTTGTTGTTCAAATCCGAAGATTTTAATTTCTCATCATTTACGTTGGACGTGATCACACAGCACTCCTCCAGAATAATTTCGAATGATGTGTATAAAAGCAGAGCTGAAAAGTTATTTATACATCCTAAATCTTGATACAAATTTCTGAGTAGTTTCCCTTTTCTTCAGATAATCATATTTATTATCTTTAGTGGGATAAAACCTATAAAAATATTTTGAAAATTCAAAGATGCAGTCTTGAATTATTGTGAGTACATAGCCATTATAAATAGAGAAAACTGTGTTCTGAACTTGCATTATTCCCAAAATGGCACGATTTTTAAATGCTAGACACATCAATACTTGTGGAAATTTATTATGTTATTACATAATGTCGTGAAAATTAATTTTTCTTCGAGATGTGCCTTAAAGATTAAAAATAAATATAAGAAACACAATAAACATTTTTGTTCTTATTTTATTAAAAATATGTTAGTAATTAAATATTACGTTAATAAATAATAATTTTACAAATCATATTAGTTGAGACTACAATATGTCAAGATTAATATGAATATATTATCGTATAGTAATGTAGGTTCATCCAAAATTTGTAGCTATCCTGAAACAATTGCGAACACAATGAGACCGACAGACCTAAAGACAGAATCTTTCCCAAAAGAGCACAAGTTTCTAAGAAGGGCGACGGTTTGGAGGGGTGTTTAAATCTTATAAATATTCTCAAGGCGCTGCCATGTTACTTGTAAATATTCGGGGTGGAACAACATTGAGATAGATGTTGATATTTCAATTCTGATTCGTATAGGTATCTTCATAAATTAAATAATAGTGCTTAACGAATTGCCTATTCATATTCAATTTACTTTCACGTAATTTGAAACAGAATGAATAAATAACACACTGATATAATGAGGCAATCGTTGAGTAGTTAGGGACCTAACACCTCATATTTTATACGCACATATATGATTGATTCACTGCAAACATTATTAATAACATATTTTATCAGAGAAATCAAAAAAAGAATTAATTTAACAGTTGTCAAATCAAAACATATTTCTTAAAAAAAAAACAAAATGGCTTATGATAATGTCAGAGGACCCGAAAAAATAATATGCCTTCTGTCGACATAAATGTACAGGACCAACGGAATAACCTTTTACTATGAAATAATCTTTTTCTGGTAAAGTTAATGCTGCTTTTGATTAAAGGACATATTGGAAATAATGAAAACATTAAAATTATGATTTTTTTAATTTTCAAAGTCGCTGCTGAGATCAGTCCTCTTATATGGATAAAGTCTAGACTACAAAACCTCTATTATAAAACGATTCCTTAAATATTTTTCGAAGAAACTCGTTATCGGAATCCTAGACAAAAGGATTATAATTTAATAGCACCTGTGGTATAAAGAAAAGAATGGAAAAACACGGGGCCAACTTGAATATTACACCACACCCAATGTGATTTTAGTGATAGTTTCAACAAATGAAAATGAAATAAGAATAATTAATATTCTTTAAAAATCTATCAACATGTTTGGTAGTATTACGGAGTGCTATCAAGGAATTGCCTTACAAGGTCTTAAAACATTCTTATTTGCTGAAAATCTTATACCTAGAGTGTAAACATATGATAATTGCGGAGGTAATATGAACATAGTGACAAACGGAAAAAACAAGGAACCCATGTATCGATGCGGTAACAGAAAATTCAAATTGAAGTTAAGTTTACGTGCGGGAACTTTTTTTCCATCAAATCTGTACCAATTCAGAAGATGTTAGTGGTCATTGTTGCATGGATTATGAAGTACCCTCAATCTGTAATATCTCGTGAATCAAGTTTATGTCGACAAACACTACGGGATATTTTAAATGAGTTAAGATATCTAATAAGAGCATGGTTAATTGAAAACAATTTTGAAATTGGAGGTTCTGACCACATTGTGGAGATTGGTGAAAGTGCGCTTGGAAAACGTAAATATAAACGTGGGACACTAAGAAGAACTCGTTGAGTTGTTGGTGGCATCAATCGGCTTATCAAACAAACTTTTTTAAAAGTTGTACGTAAACGCGAATGTCAGACTTTCGAAAGAGTTATTCTTGAGAATGTGGAACCTAGCACAAGAATTATTACAGATTGATTGTTCATGTTTCTTTTAATGCAGCATTCGTACGTTCTCCAAAAGTACTAACTATCTCACTCGCACATAAATGCTTGATATAATAAAATTAAGAGGGTTCTAGACACAAATACGACAGACAGACAGACAGACAGACGGACGGACAAATATAGACGTATATATATATAAGTATGTTTTATTGATACTTAAATTGCAGTTAAGAACCAGGTAGAGAAGTGGGTCCTCTGACATTGCCATAAGCCTGTAACTAACATACCCACACTTTGTGGCATAATTAACTAACTGGAAAAAATTTTTTTTAATAATTCATTTTTAACTACCACTAATTTTAGTCTTATTAGTACACATATTAATTTAATACCATTCATATTACACTCTGAAAGTTCTGCTGATGAAAAATAAGTAGCATTAACTGAAACTAAAGTTTTGGGTAAACCAAATCTAGGAAAAGTACACCTTAAAGCTATTATGATGATTCGAGAACTAGTAGATGAACGTTCAAAACGTTCTACCCATTTACTATGACCATCTAAAATCACTAAATAATATTTTTGTAGTACGGAACCAAATATATCAATATGTATTCGTTCCCAAGGTGTCCTCGGCCAACTCCAAGAATTTAATTCGACTTGCTGTGAATTGGTGAACTTGCTGTGAATTCAAGGCACTGCCCACAAGCTTTGACCACACTTTCAATATCGACATCTAATTTTGGCCAACAAAAATATGCTCTACTTATTTTTGTTTTTTCTATATCAAAATGATTCATATCTAAACTTTTTAATATTTCTGCCCGCATATTGTTTGGAATAACAATACGATGATTCCAAAAGATACATTCTTGGTTAATGGATAACTCAAACAGTTTCGGAAAATAAAAATTTAATTCTCCTGTTTTATAATGACATTTATTCGGCCAACCATTTAAAATATAATTTTTTACATTAGATTATAACTCATCTTTATTAATTTCTAATTGAATTGTTTCAAAATTTAAATTTAAATTTGAGTTATTAAAGTAATAACAATAATCAATTTCCCTCTCTGGTTCTTCTAAAATATTTAAATTGCGAGATAATCTTCACAAACTATCATCCAAATAATTTTCTGATTTTACAAATTCTATTCCGTATTGATAATTTGATAAAATTACAGCCCAATGCGTCAATCGATTGGTTGAGAATTCTGACATTTTCTTATTATGATCGAAAATCGCCAAGAAAGGTTTATGATCAGCTTAAATTTACTACCCCCATATATAATTGCCAAAATTCCCTTTTCAATCTGTCAAAACTTTTGTTTAGATGGCTGCAATGTTCTTGAAGCATAAGCCATTGGTTTCTCAATGCCTCAAGGAAAAATATTGCTCAAAACAACCCCAACACCCATTTTACTAGAGTACACAGTTCATTTGAGTTCTAACTTATGGTTGTAAATCACTAGAATCTCTGCTGAAAGCAACCAGTTTTTAACCGTTCGAAAAGAATTTTCGCAACTTTTAGACCAGTTCCACGGTTTTTTTTTAGCAACTGGTCTAATGGGTATAAGATCTGTGATAAATTTCTTACAAATTTACCATAATCATTTATTAAACATAAGAAAGATTTTAGTTGTGACATATTTGTAGGTTTTGGAGCTTCGGAAATAGTCTTAGTATTAGTCTGCAAATAAATACACATTGTATTATATAAACATGAATTAATTATAATCAAATGAAATACATAGGATAAAAGTTATTAGTCGTATGAGCACCAGATGTCCCGAAGAAACTCAACAAATTCACTGATTATATTCAATGATGATTCACTGTTTTCTTTTAAAAGATCGTAATGTTTAATATTTTTTAGTTCAGTAGGCATAAGATTAAATAATATGCACCCGGCGTAAAAGAGACCATGATCATACAAGCTTAGATTATAGTTCGTCAATAAAAGCAAATCTTTATGCTGAATGGAATAATAAATTGTGCACACGACTACACTCTTAGGCAAAGAGATCTCGATTACGAAAAACAAAACAGAGAACAGAGAAAATATTCGTACCATAAACAATCAAAGATTATGCTCTCTGAAAATCAGTTTGCAACTAATCCCTAGAGTTAATATTAAAAATAGAACGTATAGCCCTTTGGTGTAGAACAAAAATTCTGTGCATTTGATAATCTGGACCACCTCCCAGAAAATTATTCCATAGGACACACAGGAAAGAAAGTTGCCTTGATACATGAGCTTAAGAATTGATATATTGCAGTGCAAAGAGGCAACCCTTACAGAATGGCGACACTTTGTAAGTGGGTTAGATAAGTTGTCATAATGTGCGGACCATTTCAGATGACTGTCGACGTACACGCAGCAGCTTGGTAGAGGTAGGCTCATTTATGAAGTAACTACTTGTCAGCTTTGAAGTTAAAAGAACATCAGAACTTAAAGTTGCGCGTTCAGTTTTAAAGAATACAAATGAGGTTATGATTAGTGTGTGCAGACCTTCTATAGAAATTCTATATCCTAAATATTCTACTTCAGCTTGGAAAAATACACATTTGGTAAACAAAGTTTGAGCCCTGCGTCTCTTGTATGTAAAACCTATTTAAGCCTAGTCAGTGTTGAGCTTCATTAAACCCTGTAATTAAAATATCGTCCATAAAGACTGCGACCTCATCTAATCCTCCCAATAACGAATCCATAACTTTTTGAAATTTTGCAAGAGCTGAAGCAACTTCAAAAGGAAGATAATTCTACTGAAAGAGACCTTTATGTGCGTTAATTGTTGATAGATTCTTGGAATTTTCTGTTACAGCAATTTGTTGAAATGCTTGTGACATATCTAATTTAGTAAAATGAATACCACTTTGTCATTCACTAAACAATTCTTCAATCCTTGGAGAAGGATGTTGGTCAACTTCAATATAAGAATTGTGACATGGAAGTCACCTCAAAGTCGGACGGTTCCATTTCTTTTTTAACCGGTACCACTGGTGCTACCCATTCCGCATAATTAACAGGTGACATAATACCTAAAGAAACAAGTCTATTAATTTCACATTCTACACCATTTTTAATAGAAAAACGTATTGGCCTCGCCTTAAAACATTTTGGAGAAACATTTGTATCTTTTAATTTTATTTGTGCCAAACCTTTAATAAAATGACCCAATTCATTATTGAAAACAATTACAAAGTCCTGAATTATTTTATGTAATTTAGGATCTTTATTCTGGTCTAATGGGTATTGAAATATTGTACAAATTTAAAAAATCTGTACCAACTATTGACGGGCCACCATTTTGTGTTACATAAATATCTAAATTATTTTTAATATTTTTATAAATATAATTTACTTTCATAATGCCTAATGGTCGTGTATAAGAACCATTATAAAAATAAAACTGAGAAGCGGTACAAGAAATACTATCATTAGATCAAATCATTAGAAATACAAGAAATACTCGAGCCAGGATCAATTTGGAAATTTATGGAAAGAGTAGTTGGAAAGAGCACTATTAATCAGAACATCAACAGTAAATGATTTATTATTAGATTTATTTAAATTAAAAATACTGTTATCATCATTAGACCTTGTAAAATCTGTATTTATTTAAAAAAAATGCTATTACATGGTTCGCTCTTATTAGAATAAACATTTTTGTTTTGATTGGTATTTTCAACTCTTTGCTTGCAAACACTAGCTAAGTGGCCTTTTATTTGATGTATATAGCAACAATGAGATTTAAGAAAACATCTATCTGAGCTGTGACTGTTTTTTCCGCATATTCGGCAATGTTGTGGAATTTATAACTGATACTCCAGATAATGTACTAGCTTAGCCGGTATTTTGCGAGTTGGGACCTGGACCCTCCTCCAAAATTCAATTTAATACAGGACCCTTTTCTAAACCACAAACGAATCTATCCCGCAGACATATTCGAGTTCATCTTTGAATTCACAAAGGACTGTTGAGGAAATGCATTATTTAAATAATTTGGCACCACTAAGGGGAAACGTGATGGGATGCTATCTTCCATATACTACTTTTTTAGTTTGGTGGCAACTCTTAAAATTTCTAAAAAGTGCGCATCAGATATTTAATATTTGTAGCTCCTTATTGTATTCAAATAATAACAATACATAAGCGAATTACTTTCCTTTTTGTCAATTAACTAAATAACGTAGTGAGGGTTGAAAAATATTTTCCGTAAACTATGAAACAATGCAATAATATGTTATCATTTATTAAGAGCTATCTCTTAAATCAAAAAGAGATACAGCGAGACAGAAACGAAGAATTGTGCGCAAAAAAATCCAATTAAAATGGAGAAAAATAAATTTAAATAAAAATTAGATCGGCAGTAAGTACATTTGTGCTCTCCTGATCGCGTAGCGACTGACAACATGAATTTTATTATGTGAATAAATCATTTTAATGAAGATTCCGCGCCACCTAATGAAATTGCTGACGGAAAGTAATGTGCTCACAGTTCTTTTCTCCTTCTTTAAAACATTGTTGTCAAATTTTATACGCATTGAAGTAACGGCAGTGGTTTACTGTATAGCACAACAGAAATTTAAAATTGAAAAAGATACTACTGTCAGTACAGTAAGATAGTACAGTAAGATTATTAGTATCGTAAGATAGTACAATAATAGTGAGAATATATTAAATGTGAACAGGATTTGTACTAATAAAATTTAAACTGATATTTGGGGTTTTATCATGGTGGTAATAGTATTATAAATAAATTATTTCAAAAAGAACTTGAAAATTAATTGGAAACGGAGTGTAAAATTATGACGAATTTTATACAAATGATCGATAGGTTCTCCACCATACTGCCACGTTATATTTTTTAATATAATTTAAATACAAGCACTTAGTTGAAACAGGACAGGCATAAGTAACAAGAAATGAATTAAATGTAATTTAATTCATTATATTCGTAAATGAGGTGTTCGGTGTGTTCCAGGAGAGGTAGCACCTTTCTTACCGGCCGGTCACATCGAACAACATTGACGGACGATGGGTCGGTGGACTGGTCCTCACTGGCATACTCAACTCTTACTTATGGATCCAAACGCCACATCCCGGGAAACTCCATTAATCTGCAGTCTAAACTGTGTGAGGGTAGTCGCACAAGTGGCTGACCCAGAATGGGCAATTAGTACGTGGGAAACTACGGAAATAACGATATAAGGAACAACTATGGTGGGCAGAACCCTAGTTAGACGGGCTACACAACGCTATAAACCCGCAAGGCAAGCGTGGTGGGTCAACTCTAAGACCCTTTATTTGTACTATGAATAATAATACACCATACGAGAGGTCTCGAGTTCCCAGCGGACCGACTCCTCCCAACCAAAGCAACGGTCGGAAAAGGGTATGCTCCAGGGGTGCTAAGAATCTCTGAGTGAAAAAAGGTTGACGAAATTGAAAATCGCTACTTACAACACACGAACTCTGAGATCGGAAGAACACTTGCAAATTCTAGAAGAACAACTGGCAAAATGAAATGCGACATCATAGGCTTGTGCGAGACTAGACTATCGGGAGAAAAATGTTCGTTTTTAAAAAACTCTGAAGAAACTTTGCACATAAGGAGAGTTGGAATCCTAATTCATAAAAAATTACGACATTCGGTTACCAAAACGTGTACAATATCAAACAGGGTGATATACGTCATCATAAAACTCTCAAATAAATATACTATTCACATCATACAACTATATGCTTCCACAAGCTGAAAATTTTATGTCATAGAAAATCAATTTGTGATGATGACGGATTTATTCGCTGTCGCCAAATTAGTATTAGAACAAGCGTGGGTTGTGTTCTTCTCGCGTTACTTTATAGTGCCATCCCTTGCCGGGTGTTGAAGCTAATGGCACATCGCCTGGAGCTGTTTGTGGTAGTGGTGAATCGAGGGGGGTTTTAGATTCTACTTCTTGCGGTTTTGTTGGAGTGATTGGTGTAGGTATGTTTGCCAGCACACGTGGTGTGCGAGGACGACGTAGCTTTCTGGGGGGATGTAGCTTTCGGTCTTTCTGGGGTTTGATTTGTGGCATCTGTGGTGTCCCGTTGCGAGGGTTGATGTTTGGGCTCTTCCTCTGACTTTGACTTCATGGCTTCTCCATTGACAAAGGTTTGTCAAGGAAGGGTTACCGAGGATTGGTACGTAGCTTTCTGGCGGGACGTAGCTTTAGGTCTTTCTGGGGTTTGATTACTGCCATCTCTGTTCTCCCATTGCGAGGGTAGATGTTTGGCCTCTACCTCTGACGTTGACTTCATGGCTTCTCCATTGACAAAGATTTGTCAAGGAAGGGTTACAGAAGATTGATATGAATGAATAAAGTTACAAGGGAATCACCAGAGTACGAAAGATTCAGCAGAAAATTATGAATGGGCTTATCTATGTACATTTGGTTTGATAGAAGTACGTATAATTACTTTTGATTTGAGTTGATTTTAATTTAATTTTAAATAAAAATATAAGTAATTTGTTAGAACGCTTACTTAGAACAAATCAGATTCCGGAGTGCGATTTATCGCTGTATTGGAATAAGCTTTATCTTTTGATAGTGGTTTAAGCTAGCGGAGGCGTGCGATTTCTCACTCGTCGGCAGCTAGTGTAATACCTAAAATGCGAGTCAGGTTTCCTTGCTGGAGTTGCTCTTTTAGGTATATTCTCTGGGAGAAGTTGCTTTGGAAGGGTCCCCTAAACAGGTCCCCTAACAGTGTCGTTCTTTGGCACTGTCCGCAAAAAGGCGAGGCTTGAAAGAAACTTCTGCTAGTAAATTTTAGGTAGGTTGGCATTTCGCCCAATAGAAAATTTCTTCCTGAAGGTTAAGAAATTTAAGAATTGAAGTTAAAATAACTTAAAATAATAGTATTAAAAAAATTCGTTGCGAATATTTAAAATACGAAAATATATATCCTATACATTCATATATTTACAAGATAAGGAAACGGTTAGCTGTTCGGTGAAGGTGTATATATTTTTTTAAATAAATATACAATGACATGTACGTATTATATTTTTCTATGCAAGCCGGGTTTTTCTTTTTAATAACTTTCTCACGTTTGCTACCAGGATCTGGATGTCATTTTAAACGTATTGAAAAAATCATTATTATAAGATCTTGTATTTATTATTTGGCTACAACATTTATTTATTTTTGGTATATTATATATGTTTGGAGCATTAAACTGATTTGATTTCTTAATTTATATTACATTACAGTTAATTTACTGATTGATTAATGAGAAACCGATATCAACTTGTTAATGAGTGGATTCTGATAAACATTTTAAAATTCCTAATTTCAAAGGCGAAAACGGACTTTATCCGAGCGGCATATTAACTTCGATGAACTGCATTTATCACCGAATTTCAAACAAAGTTCTTCCACTTTACTATTTAACACCCCGTCTTTAAATTTTTCTAACCCATTAGCGTTTTATGATTATTAAAAACTATACTTATATATAAACATCTAGCTTTGTCTGTCTGTCCGTCTGGAACGCTTTTGATACTTATTATATCATAAGTTTGTTATCATGTTTAGTTTACATTAAATACTAGCAGTGGCGTGCATTTAATTTTTTTTAAATATATTATATAACTTTATTTTCTACTTTACTCTGTGTGAACCAATAAAATCCATTATGGAAAAATGAAGGTAGGGTAGAGGGCAAATAACACA